>NJDC01003668.1:56968-90920 GCA_002245475.1 Calephelis virginiensis
TGATGGATACTCATACCATACACTGTCTTGTTGGAAAGGAGCTATTATAATTAGTCATTTATAACGTAATAACGATGCACCAGTAACGTCTTAAATGTATATAACCGACTGAAGACGAAGAAAACATGACAGAAAAAAAGGGCACGAGCAGGTGGCTTGTGCACTATATTTTTGTAAATCTATACTTTTATCATAAAACCGTTTAAATAAGTATTTATAAATATTACAGGTCATAATGGCGATACTGCTTGAAGACCACAGCTTAAAATCTTTACATATAAAAATCGATAAGGGTAAAATACAATTGAATAGAATCACAAGAAGAAGCTAAATAACTGCAATATTGTGCCAACATAGATATCGCTGTAGTAAATAAAAAACAATAGCAGTCAACATTAAAATAGCTAGGGTTCCTAGTAATATCGTAAACGCGAAAGAGTGAATGCTTGTATGTATGTTCCGTTTTTACGTCAAAATGTCAAAACCGATTTTGATAAATTTTAGCACAGAAAGATATAAGACCTTGAAAATTAACATATTTTGTTTTTTAAAGGAAAGAGCTGAATAGCTTCAATAGCAGTTTCTGTGTTGGTCTGGGCCTACTGTATAGAATAAACCATCTGCCTTCCTGCCAGGCAGCTCGTAAGAGACGAGCACATGTTAATATAATATTAGTATTATAATATTAATATAACATTATATTATATTAATATAGAATCGTTGACTAACACCCATAACACAAGCATATAATTTGCTTACTTTGGGGTTAGATTCAATTTGTGTGACTTGTCCTGAGATATTTATTATTATTAATTAAATGTAATGTATTTAAACGTACTAGTCGCCCATTGGTCGAAATTCGACCATAATAAATTTTAATATCTTGTTGATAAGAAAGCCATCTTTATTTCTCAAGACCAACTACTGTGTTCACAAACTTTTTAGTACGCCATCTGTCATCTTTTATCGTTATTTATCATCAATATATTTGTTTGTGTGTCAAGTGCATGGTAGTGTGGGTAAGGTTTATTTATTGATTTAATGTTCTTTATAAGCATTATTATTAAAAATTATTACCGTTCTGCCCTTCTCCTACACATAAACTATAAGTGTGCCAAGTTTCATACTCCTCCGTCAGCGCAATTTTCGTGAAAAGGGGTCTAAAGTTTTTGCTTCACGTATTAATAAATATTTAGATAAGATTCATTCCCTAATTAAACTTATTATTAATGTTTGATTACAGCTTGTCAAATTAAATGAAATTAGGGCTGTACTGAAAGCCCATCAAATAAAACTAAGCTGTTTATATTTCCAAGTTCCTAAATCAAATTTTTAGCTGTCTTTCATGTTGGCTTCTAAATTAATTGACTTCAAAGAATTTTCATTTACGATCAGCTACTTAAAAGTATTTGAAATAAAATAATTATGTTTAGTATTAAAAAGTAACAAGTTGATTTTTATTATTCTAAAAGATCGACAAAATGCGCATCGGTGCTTAAAATGGCAATGTTAGGTAATATCTAAATCTAAAGACTACTTTAGTTATTAGTAACTTAACATCTAGCAAAGGAAAAAAAATCTTCAATTTTTGAACCCTTTTATAGGGTTCCGTAACCAAAGGCGACAAAACGGAGCCTTATAGACGAATCTTGTCTGTCTGTCTAATCGTTCATATGACACATCCACATTTTTCTGAAATTGTGAGAACTGTACTGTAGAAACAAGTTGACGTATTCTGTAAACCGCATAAAGATTTTAACACAAAATTAGAAAAAAGCATTCAGGGGTTCCCTTAAAAACATACTTAAAACTGACACTCTTTTTTTTATCAAACCCATATGTGTGGTATCTATGGATAGGTCCTAAAAAAATATTTTCAGTTGAGTAATATCATTTTACATAGCGCGAGAAAACCCTTCTAAAGCTGTAAAATGTTTGTGTTACGGGGAGAAATTCTAAAATAAGAGAATGATAAAAATAAAAAAAGTGTGTACTCATGTACGCACGTAAGAAGTTATACTTCTTTGGCGTAACAATCTAAAAATAGCAAATAAAAAGGTTCGCAACTAACTTCAGGCTGTTGTTTTTTTCTGTCGGTAGCAACTAACTTCAGACTCACATTTATCTGTCGGTGTGCGCGCGCATCGTAAAAATTCACTCTCATCATATTTCCCAATCGCGCCAAAAGAAGTATAAATTCAAAAATAGATTATACATTATTATATTATAAACTTCCGGCGAAAATTGGTTTGAACGAGATCTAGTTAGCAATTGTTTTATAGTACGTCAAAAATCGTAAACCGCAACCACTTTATATGAATTATGAACTACAAGAACTTTATATATTACCAACTTGCTTTATTGCTAGCAACGGTACCCTTCACGGGCAAGTCCGACTTGCACTTGGCCGCTTTTTTTAACTTTATTTCCCTTGACTATCGCATCAGCTTAAACGGACGCAACTTTGGTAAATCTTTTTTTGGTGTATTAGTGAGTTATTGCCAGAAGGTTCAGACAAAAAAAACAATATTATTGGTTAGAATTAGGACAATAAAGGTATTCAAACGGTTGTTTTTAGACAAGAGATATCTGCATTATGAATTCGAAGTTATTAAAGATTCAGAGCACAATCGTAAGATGGCGTGATTTTTAATACCGGGAAATGAATTTAATCATGTACTGTTTGGCACTTTCTTTAATCTATAATTTATTGATGCCAAAATTGTAAATCACGCAAATCATGTCCAGACTGCCAATCCAATTTCAAAGATAATTTGAGGTAGGAAGCAAACAAGCTCTACTGTCCTTGTCAAGTGTACGATTTTTTCTTTCAACCCAGTCATGTCCATGACTTACAAAGAGATAAGAAAACGTATCCTTACATGATTTGAAAGTCTAGGTGACTTAATAGTTTTAATGGTCAGACCGAGAGAGAGTCTCAAGTTTGTTATTGACTGTCTTTGTGTATTTTATTGCCGCAATTTTTTTTTTGGTAAAAGTAGAGATAGAATAAGAGATTTATTTTATGAAATTAGTAATTATTGATTACATCACACGAGAGAAATCATCACAAGTTCTTGTTTTCACATCTTCTTACTTATAAAAATGAATTTTTACTCTACTTGGTCGCATTACATGTGAACGGATGACCAATCTGGCTAATTCTGTTTTATCGTCTTAGTTACTGTCAAGAAAAAGATCATAAAAAAAACTATACTCATAGTTAGGACACGACAACGTGCGTCTGTTGGCTCAAATAGTAATAATTATTTACTGAAACTTACCAAGTCATTGGCACCATTTATCCCACTCTCCACAAAAATATCTTCAAACAGTATATCAGCTTCACAAGGAGAACAGAGATTACTAAGCAATTCACTAAACCTTTCTACTTTACGAACACACACGGCACCTAATAAACCAACTTCATTTTTAACAACTTTTGGCACAACACCCTTTACCACTTTCACATTATCTTCAGCTTCTCCGTTCGGAATTAGTAAATTTTCTTCATTATTGTCAATCTCTGGTTGTGGTGACGAATTCGGAGAAACGGCATCAAATTTAATTTCTATATTAGGTATATTTGGATTACTTACTACCAAATCATTATACAAATCGTCAAATTTATCCTTTTCCAAATTATGTGGCACATTTCTATCACCAACATTCTCGAGTAAGTCTTGCGGTGAATCCGCTTTCCTGTCTTGTACATTTAAACTAACTATTTTTGTTTGATTAGTCACAGACTTCCTCTTATTCTCATGCAATTTCAAACTGTTCTTTTGGTCAACATTTTTTTCTTTAGGACTAACTATACAATTAATTTTGTCTTTTTCTATAATATTTTTATTTATGGAATGTTTTTGTTTCGATTTAATAGCACCATTTTCTTTTTCAGGAAAACAAGTGGTCGATGCACTTTTGAAGTTCTCTTTCTCGTAGCTTTGTCTTCTTGTAGAACTTAAACGGTTTTTATCTCTATCTATGATTTTTGAATTTTTGGGAGTTTTAAATTTTTCGTCACCTAGTAAAGACTGTACAGAGGAACTTCTATTAGATTTTTTTGTCAACTGAAATGTGTCTGAAGTGTTGGCAGCAGCGGCTCTTAATCTTGAAGTTCGGGTTGTTCTAATAGGCACTGATGTAGAGGCTGTAGTAAGATTGAGCTCTGAGGAAGACTTGAGATTTTCAGAAGCATCTTCAAGAGGTGTTCGACTCGCTGCTTTTCTTGGCCGCCTGAAACGATATAAGACAAAATTTGTGAATTTGAACATAAAAACAAAATAATTTATCAAAACGACAATGGTTAAAATAGGTCATTTTTTGACTTATAAAGGTTTCATATTGGTACAGAGTGAGGTCATACAATATTCATACCGGGTTACAAATGAAAATATAGTCTTTTCTAATACGCAAGTCAAATATTGACTTCATAAAGATCTCTTATTGTTAAAGAAACAGGTCAGTTTAAGTCATACAGTATTTATACCGGGCTACAAGGAATATGTAGTCTTATCTAATGCGCAAGTTATAGGAGGCGAACGTTGATTCTTTTATCACTAATATCGTAACTAAGACTAGCTGCAAGTTTTGCATCGCCTTGTATATTCCTGCCCTCATAGCATCAGTTCCTGCTTCCGTTTCGTGGTAGTCGGTTATTGAATAACCGAAAGCTTAAAATAAAAAAGCTTAAAATTCCAGCATCAGGCTTGGAACATACATGGTGGCTAATATCTTGTCACATTTTTGTTGTCATTTGTGACACCAGCTATCATGGAAATATTTTTTTAAGACAAATAAAGGATAAATAAATTAAAAAAACTGAATGAAAAAAATATTATAAATATACCTTTCAGTGACATTAGCAGAAAAAAGCGTGGCAGTCCTTGCTGTTAGTTGTTTCCGTCTTTCTTCTTTATATTTCTGTATACGGGCCGCCCGAGCCTCATCTGCGGTTTGGTTCATATCGTTTTCAAAATTTTGACTTCTAGAATGTCAGCAGTAATTAGAAATATTTTGAGTTTGAGGAATCTTACAGTTAGAGTTGATCAGTCCTATCATGGCGATAAGCACGCTGTAGGGCGGAATAATTGGCAGTGATAAATATAGACATAGGCTGGAGGTAGGCGTTAAAGGCTTGTGCAGTATCTGAAATAAAAAAGAGAATAGGTTAATACCAATATAAAATGTCACACTTTTAAGTCTCAAAGTGGGAGTGAAAGAAATTCCACGATCAAATAGATGGATTTTTATCCAAGGGTAGTGTCAAGCGTCTCCAAAATTTTCGTGTTTATATGAAAACGGTAATAAATATGGAGGAAGGCAGAAAGATATATATATTGAAAATACTTTCAATATAATAATTCCTACTTTGAAAATAATTAATGTCGCAAATACCTATTATTTTATTATTAAAAATAAACTCGCGAAAAATGATTATTCTTACTATTAATTAAATAGGCACACGGTTTACAGACCGTGGCCAGATTATCAGACATATTTTTAAATTTACCAGTTTTTCCGTTTCGAAAGGGGTAAATAAAAGTCAAATAGTCAATGATTGACAAAAGGTAGAAAATCCCTTCTGGCAAGAGTGCACTCCTCAATGTATAAATAAATTAAAATTACTGTTTCTAACATTAGATAATATTAGTATTAATCATAATTCAAATCAGAAAAGTGTTGCATTAATCTTAACACATATAAATTACGTGTCACGTTATTTGTCCGCAATATACTCCTAAACTACTTAACCGATTCTAATTAAATGTGCACACCGTGTGAAGTTTGATCCAACTTGAAAGATAGAATAGCTTACATCTCAATCTATGATCAAAAAAATTAGCATCCGAGCGAAGCCGGAACAGGCAGCTAGTTTTAAATATAAGTGCCGTCTCTACCATTGCAAAAGCTTTATCAGTGATACAAAATTAATTATAGTAAAAATAAGGCTCTCCTTGGCTTCTCATTTCAGAAACAATACATTATGCACATTTCTTTTAAATTAACAATATGTCATTATCATCATCATGTCAAAGACTCGTCGGAGTTTGGGAAATTTCAAAAGAATCTGTAAATGGAAGTTGGTGTACAAAAAAGATTATTCACCATTGCTTAAACATAGTCGATAATATAATAATACTGCGCCAAGATTTATTCTCTCGGTTTTGTTTTTTCCTCGCCTCTGTGGTCTAGCGGTCCGGGTGTTTGACTTGATTGCGTGAGGTCCCGGGTTCGAATCCCGGGTCGGCCAACAAAAGGGAAATTGGGTTTTTCCAATTTTCCAATAAAAAAAATGTTGGTCGGGATTGGAAATGTGCCCGGTTGGCGATAGGCTTGCCAACTTTCACGCTGTGGGACTTAGTGTCTTCGGCTAGTCGTGTTTGCCCTGGTTGTGCCTCTGCCTACTTATTCGGGGATATGGGCGTGAAGACTTTTTTTTTGTTTTCAGTCTTGACAAAAACCAAGTCTAAATTCTTGATATTTTTTGAGCGAATAGTTTATGACGCACTATTCATCTGATAAAAAATAGTGTTGGTGTCAAAGGTGATGTATAAGTAACTAAACCTTGCTTTCTATATTTTTAATTTGTATTTCAGACAATACTGCTTTCTAAACATAGATCAAGGCCCTAAACCATGAAAATAACGACAAATCTCTTTGTTCAGTTATTTATGTGGGATGTCAAATCCAATGTGATGAAAATAAGGATTGGAATAATTGTCACAATCATTAAAATGTATCCTACTAACTAATGATAGTTCAATCACTGTGACTATAGTCTAAACTAAGTAAGCAATTTAAACTGAATTCAAAACTGTTAACCTGTTTCATTTATGATTTAGTTTGACTTAATTACTCGTAGCTACAATCATGCAAAATCGCAAGACCAGTTTTTCTAATCTATGCATGTAGTCCCTTTCCCTTAACAAGAAGAAACTCATATAATAAAAGTAAGTTCAATGTAATTGCATGCTATATCTTGGTCTTTCCCAAATACTTTTAACTTAGGCAATTCTTGCAAAATTCCAATAACAAGACCACACATAGGGTGACACTTGAAACTCGATTTCATGCAAATTGGACCAACTTCGGAAATGTCAGTTAAGGTACTCTTGAACACAGTACTAGCGAATTATGAACATTTAGTTTATAATCTATAAATTATTTTATCGGATTCTTTGAATTTTTACGTAACTAAATGTAAATAATCAGCTAGTATTTCGTTCAAGATTACTTATAATGACATGTTCGAAGTTTAAAATTAATTGAATTTGCATTAAATCGAGGTTCAAGTGGATCTGAAAAACCAAGACCGTTATTGTCCACCACTATTCCACAGAGCAAAACAATGACGTTTTACTTATCGCGTAATGAATTAAGGTACATGGAACATCGGCCTTTGTTCCATTGTTGTATATCTCTTGGTATTGTATGGGAATGGTTGTGTTTCGTTACGCGGAGTTATCGAACGATGGGCGTCACGTGTAAGAAATGGCTCACGTTGTTGGGCTGCAACGCCCACTGGAAGACGTATGACTAACTTTAACCCTCGTTTATCAATGTATACAATACTCAGCATAATATGGGGCGGTTGATATTACACTAGTAGCTGCAGTGAATCATGAGCCATTGATCTATCTTCGTACTTATACTATATACAGTTTTAAAAGTATATTTCATTGAAGAAAGTGCAGAAAAATAATCGATAACACAATAATACAAAGTATATTCACGCCTATATCCATGAAGATTCCCAGGGCACTTAAGATTAGTCGAAAACACTAAGTCCCATAATACAATAGGTGGCAAGCCTATCTCCAAAGGGCACATATCCAATCCCGTTTACGGTTATTTTTAGTAGTAAATTGAAAATACCCACTCTCTTTTTCTGCTGCCCGACCCGAAATTCAAATTCGGGACCGTAATAAGTAATGTCCGACGCCGGACTAGATCACAAAGACAATTGAGAGGCGTCACAATATTAAAAAAATCTATAGTCTATGTGTCTATTTGACATTGGCAAAACAGAGTTTTTTTATATTACACTAAAGTATTTGCGAAATACTAAGAGTGAGGTATGTTTCATCGCTTAGGTTATGTGAAAAGAATGGCAGACTAAAGACTGACATAACAGATAGGTATAAGATGAAGGCTGATTGTTCGTACTCAGGAAGACTTACGTTGAGATTCCACTACCAAATCGATTGGATATTATCTGGGAGTATCATGGAGAGTCCTAAAACGGTGTGTTACCATGCGAATAATTTGTAGAATAAAATTTGTAAAAATCTTGATACTTAGCACTGAATTCTCTCTGTCTTCTCTGAAAGGGACTTGGCGTGAAGATATGTAAGTTACTATTTAGTCAAGCACTTCCAAAATATTTTGTATCTGCACCTGAGATATCTTTTTAAAATTAGCCTTCAAAAGCAGTAGCGGCAATGGAAAATTAACCTCCAAAACAAAGAGTGAGAGTGATATTTAAAACACTCTCACTTTATTAAAACTATATTAAAATCTCGCCAGACGCTTACATCACACTAATTTGATAACCTATGATCGCCAAATGCTAATTAGCCACGGCAATTAGTATGGAGATTCACGCGAACCTCAAAACGTGAACACGTAAATGGTCATTGCCCCCGGCCATAGATACTCGTATTAGCGCATTACAGGATTTAATACGCAGATAAAACAATCGTCAAAATAAAACTCCATTGATAAGAAACTAGAAATCTATAGACTCTACCCCCTGTACTATTATTAAAACTTACGCGCCCGTTTATCTGTTGTGTAACTTCACTTTTGCTAACAAAAAAGTTACAGACAAGATCAACGGGCGCGTAAGATTTATTAGTACGGGGGTAAGTGTTTCACAATGGAGGAATACATGGAGTGGTTTGACAAAATTCGATTTCTTTTTACTTATTATATAGGCTGACTTCAAATTTCGTTATTAAATTTTTCGTTACTATCCAAAGGTTGTGTTGAGTCTCCGAAACCAGCGTGTTTGTATGAAAAGGGTAATTAATTAATGTGGTGGAAACCAGAGGGTCTGCCAGAATCATGAGATTTGGCACTCGATACCCTATGCCTACTCCGAAAGCGACTTGGCGTGAAGGTTAGATTTTTTCGGAATAACTGTATGTTATAAAAGAAACTTTTTAATTTAAGTATGTGAAAAATATTAAGCAAACTTTAACTAACTTTTCGTTCATTAATTATATGTTTAATACCTTTCAATACGAGAAAAATGATATCGACGTAAAAGGAAACTATATCTGTACATAACATATGTATTACCTGCAGATGTGACTGCGTTAACATAACTTCTGAAGGTTCTGCTTATAAAAGCAAAAACACACATACAGGCCTATTTGCGCACAATTCATCCTAAACGGTTAAAATGGTGACAATATAACTTAAGCAACAACAAGGTACCAAATCTAATACTTTAGAAAACTTACACTAAAATTCTTATAAACAAAAACCAAGCTCCTGAAAGGCTTTGAGAGTAGCATTTAGCTATGCTCCCTAAAGTGACACTTTGAGTATACAATTACGTGCCGACTGGTTGTTAACTATTGTTACAAGATTATTAGAGGGCAAGAATTTTAACAAACTTTAGACTAATTGCATACAAATTGGAGCAATTAAGCCCTTTCACCCTTTCTCGAATCTGTAAAATCATTAAGAAGCTTGTGTTAAATTAAAGCGTAGAAAGTAATGTGAAATGACTCGCTTCGTTAGATATCCTCATCTACCGCAGCAATATCACCGATCTGAGCATCATCATTATGTTAAGTCGGTTATCCGATCCAGCGACTAATAATTTTCAAGATGGCAAAATCGTAAATCAATTTTCAAGTGTATAGTAAGGTAAATGTACACCACCGCCATATAGATTAAAAATGAATTTTCAGTATTTTGATCAAGGTGGCATGGTGAACGGGAGAAGACCCAGAGGTGTGGTGGTCAGATCAAATCAGCTCTGCCACAACCTGCGACGCCATCCACATAAGAAGTCCAGGAGAAAATGATTTGACGGGATCACGACCGCACTACGGACAAATACAAAAAAATCCATAAAAATCTATTGAGCTACTACATACCTACTTTCGGAATTTTTCCTTACGGAATAGAAGTTGATTTGTATGGAGGAAAGATTCCGTGAAGAAATTTCGCATTTGGCTGATCTGAAAACGTCTCAAATTAACATATATTCGGACTAATTTGACATGTCTACAATGTTACATGTTTTTGTATCATTGAAAAAAGATAGCATACATCTAAAATCAGTTTACTTTGTGCTCATCAGAATTACCGCCACTGTTAACGTATTTACTCTATACTCTTTTCTTATTTATATATTCATCTTACACGTCGATTCCCTCACAGTCTAATTCACACGTCTCGAAACACAACTATTATGTTAGCGTGTGCTATAACTTAGTCACTACTTACTTCCAGCATTGCAGCGCTAGATCTATTTTTATTAACCGACTCCAAACAGAGGTTCTCAATTTCAATAATAAATAAATGACTACACTTTTTTTACACGTTTGTTATGCGATTGTTAATTAGGCCAACAACGAACCGATTTTGATGATTCTTGTTTGAAAAGGTAAGTTGCGATTTTGAGATGATTCCATTAATTTTATCATGATCTTACTAGTGGTTTTGGAGTTAGAGTTAAAAAGGCATCGATTTTCGTTTTGTGTATATAATTTATATAACGTACTTATATATAGTCATATTGAGTGGTGACATAATCATTTGTGAAGTCGTCAACCTCTTCTAACTTACTTCTATCACCACAGTATCAGGGCTCGCTATTGTCGTAATCTTATGGTTTAGAGTGACTTGTATCCGCTTGTAACGCAGTTCCACTAAAATTTGAATGTTGTCTTCCAAACAATACAAACAAGGTCTGATTTTTTTTAAAACTAAGACGTGTATTTTAAACAATTTAACTTAATCGTCTTCAGAAAAGTAATAACTGATAATGTCATATGATTTCCCCATGTTGTTCCGGGCTCCTTTGCAGAATAGAGCATCTGTCTTCCTACCAGGCAGCTCGTAAAAGGCGAGCATAGGCTTACCGTTAGTAACACCGTGACATCCGGTAGAGTTTCGCAGCAACTTGCCGGATTGGTACTACCGCCTTACCTATTCCTGCCGTCATTTTTTTATGATATTGGAAGGCAAACATGCAGATGGGACACCTGATAGTAAGAAATTCAAACCGCCTAGAGACACCAAAGGTGGTAATGGCGCGTTGCCGACCTGAGGCTGGGATGATAGGCCTCGACTAAAAGTAAGTTTATCGTCTACCTTATGCTCCGAATACGTCAATGTCAAGAACAATCCGGGCGAGTCGCTGCGAAGCTCTACCACCTAGTCTGATATCGCTATGATAGTGACGGTAAGCCTACGCTCGCCTTTTACGAGCTGCTGGCAGAAAGGCAAATAGTCAATTCTCCAAAGAACGTCGAACCAACAGGTAACATTGACTAGAACATTACTTTCCATCAGATCAGTTACTTGTCTCATAATAAGCTATATATATTCAGTTAATGGGTCGTAAAAATATCTTGAAATAACGACGCGTCATAGATAATTTACAAGCTCTGAATAGACTTCACGGATTTATGAACATTATTGAGGTTTTTTGATTAACATAACTTAATTAGCCATAAACTATTTTGTTTTTATATAGCAACTAATCAACAAATAGAAACTGAATTTAAAACTATGATCGATAAAAGTCGGCACATTAATACACATTTTCTAAACGTTTAACATGCTGTTAACTATATAATACAAATTGATAACAGTAAAACAAATTTATTCAATGATAATATATAATATTTCACCTATATAAAAATTTTCAGAATTTTTATATAAGTGAAATAATTAAAGTGATTTTCCCTTATAACATTCCACGAATATGTATGTATTGGCTTACTATTGTTACCGGGTTACTAAGAAGAATATATACCATCCGTTTCCAGGACACAACTCGTAAAAGACAAACATAAATTTGTATCGACTAATGCTATGAATGTGAATAGATTGTAGAGTTTCACACTAATTGCTAAGGCTGCTTTTTTCTTCAGAAATCAATTTTATGCTCGCCTCTGTATTTTGAATTGAATAGATAAGTGTAAGCGGCAATATACATAAGGATTTAGGATTAACCTCTATTACTATCAGTGGACTACAAACGATTTTTACCACCACGATTTCAATCATTTTAATCCCATAAAGTTTACCTATTATAAGCCAAATAATAAAACGTATACAACATTTAAAACTATGAAAGAAGCTTGTTGTTAAGGAAAGTTTATGGTACTCAAAAAATATAATTCTCTCGTATGCATATTTTCATCTTCCGTCTTGCACATTGTGTTTATTTTTATTCTGGTTTTGATCACCTGTGTACCAGTTGGCAAACTTGACTTACATATTGTAGCCTTTATTGTAGTATTCGTATTTAATGTCGGGATGTATATGGCTTTCAAGGAAAATGAGATAATGAAAGGGTGAAAGAAGACAACCTTGGTGCACACCTGTACACAAAGTAACGTTTTAGTGGAGGACGTTTTTTTGTTATGTTCATTTAAAAATAATTATTTCACTAATAATTGCAGACTCCAAGGGGCCTAACCCGTCCTTTTTTCCATGTCCAATTTGGGGTCGCATTTCCACGTTTACATGAGTTGGAAATTGGAATCGTATGTGTAATTTTAGATACTTTTGAACACAGTACTAGCGAATTATTAACATTTAGTTATAAACAAATTCAACGAATGCAATAGAATAATCTATTGTTTACTATTAACTGAATGATATACTCGATTCGACAAACGCGCGACCTTTGCGTAAATATATCATTGGTGCTAAACGTTAATCAACTGAACTAAAAAATCCTACGCCTCAAACCAGAACCCAAAGATAATATCGACGATACATAAGTATGAAGGTGTTACCTCACATTGTCCACCTTTATCCTCGTAATTTATATTTATACATTAATATAGAGTAGATTTATATATTAATATAGAGTATATTCACCCAGACAGATCACAGCCCTATACAACATACATACATACATATATTTAAGCTAAGTATCTTGCGGGGTAGGCAGATTTTCGAGTTCCAACAGTCAAGATCCTTGCATACCTGCCTAGCATCTTCCACATTCGTTACTCTTACTCTTCAATATACTCGTAGTAACATAGTGACAGAGAAATCGACTCTCGTCTTCTACAGCCTACTTTGCAAAAGCAGTTGGCAAGTATTTCAATAGGGGTTCTAGATGGTTTGCATTAGTTTGCATCCGTCTGGCCTATAGCTTTAATTTAAATGTAATAATCGAAATATGGATACAAAGTTTCCTCCAAGATTAACTTTGTTATAAGTTGTGTTTACAACCGTCTAAAATGTCTTCCAACATTTTTTTTTAGTACCACAACGTGCAATAATAATGTGGAGAAACCATATCTCATTACTCTTCAAGATACTCGGAGTAATGTAGTGACGAAGACATCCATTCTCGCCTCTAACACACTGCTTCGCAAAAGCAGTTTGCAGTTCTATGACTATTCTAGACGGTTTTAAGCATTGGTTTGCATCCATAGTTTTAATACTAATGTAATATTAATCGGAATATGGAAACAAAGTTTCCTCCAAGATTACCTTTGTTGGAAGTTGTGTTTTCAACTGTCTCGAACGTCTTTAAACAAACGATTTCGATAGTACAATAACAGTGCAATCCTTCTGGTATATGTATGATGGGGGTCAATGTTAAAATGCCGGTGATTTATGACTTACTTTTGATATAATATGATGTAATTTTTATATTACCAACACATAAAAAAAATGTTTTTATGATATTAAGAGAATGATGTATTTCTATTTTTAATTTATTTTTAGTAATTGCATTCATCAGTGAGCAAGTAGGTTACAAGCAAACTTGATGTGAACATTTAACATCAAACTGAACATGATAATGTAATTGTTGTGAATATTTTACCCAACTATAAGAGTTACGTTTTTATGGCTTAAGGTAGCGAACAAACAAACAGCTCTCGGCAAACAAAACCAGTGGCTTACAGGCCCCATAAAGGTTATGGGTGCGTTGCGATCCCGTGGCTCGGCGAGCCGAACTATTTACATTCAATTAATAGCAGACATTAAAATGTTTTATCGGATTCGTTGAATTTATTTGTTACTAAATGTTAATAAACCGCTAGTACTGCGTTCAAAAGCGCCTAAAATGACATATACGATTCCGATTTCCAGTTTGCAAGATTTCGTTCAAGAGTAACCCTACAGGTGTGTCTACCAGCTATCCTACCTCTGAATCGAAATATGTAATTTTCGTTATGGCGACATGAATATACCGCCACATGAATACTATTCATGTGGCGGTACCGATACCATTCAAGGCGGTGAATCTCCACGAGAGACTATTCGCTGCACTTTATCACCAGTAAAATTTTTAATTTAGTGTTATTACTATACTCATTTATCAAAACAATTAAGCAGAAGGCCTTTCAGGTTCATGTACATGAATCCTCACACCCATATCCCCGAAGAGGTAGGCAGAGGTACAACCAAGGCACCCACGACCAGCCGAAGACACTAAGTCCCAAAAAAGAATAAGCATCATTATTCCATAACAAAAATGTGGGATACACTTTTTGTTTGCTGTTCCAACTGATTAAATGATATACTTTCTATTAGTCCCAATAGAAATGTCAAGAATGTATGTTTTTTAGATGAATCTTTATAGACTAAATGCAAACAGCTTTTTATGTTGAGTCTAAGACTTACTCTGCCATACCGTTTCAGTTTGTGGTTTTAAGAATTTGATGTGTAAGCATGTGAATTTGTTAAATAAATTAAAGTTTTTGTACCAATGGTTAGGACATCTACTGACTGTCTGTTTTTGTTTGGTAAAAATTGCTGCCGCATGCAATAAACAATGGATGTTTAAATTTACAAGAAGAGAACACCAATTACCTATTAAATACTTATACATTTATGTAGCTAAGTACTTAGGGACCTTTCTGGTAAATTTTATAGCCAACTACATATGGTAATGCTAATGAAATATAGTAGCAATAACATCTTTAAATGTTTAGCTGGTTGGGAATTGAGATGTGACTTTGATTTATTTATGGGATATCAAAGGCACCTTTATTAAATAAATATACAGCACTAGATACTAAAAGGGTTCAAACACAGTACCAAATTTTCATGTCTAACTATGTGATAGGTGGCAAGCTTACCACCAACTGATCACATATCCAATCCAATTTTTAAATAGAAAATTGAAAAAAAAACCGGATTTTCATTTTGTTGCCTGACCCAGGAATCGAACCCGGAACCTCATGAAGTCAAATACAACACCTGGACCCAGCGGTCACGGAGGCGATAATGTTAAATTAATGTTAGAATTATGGAATTTTAATTTCGTAGGTACCTAAGTACTTTTGAGACGAATCTACAACATTGCTGATATAAAATTTTCTATTTTAATCATATGGCTATCTTCAGCTAGGTACCCTACGAGAACTTAACAATCAATTGTAATAAAACAAGAGTAGTTTATATGGAAACTAAATTTAATCGTCTTCTAAAAATATCCCTCTAAATTTTAAGTGACATTTGTAATTTTAAGTGAAATTTGACATAAAACATGCACATCAGAATACGAAAAACCTAAATTGAACGACTAAAATGTTTTAGATCTGTCAAGCTAAAATTTTAGTTTAGACGTGTACAGCAGAATACCAAACGTGATTAGACAGCTCTAAATCTAATTTTAGGTTAGTTTAGACTAGTTTGTACCAAGCGAATCGGCACCAATGGGGTCGTCACATCGCTTAAAGAAGTTTCTATCTTTTATTTTTACTTTCTTTTTTCTGGCCATAACTTGCACACAGGCCAATCAAACAACAACCGCATCGCTATATGCAAAAGCGCTGCAAATGTTACTGTTGTAAAACGAATCCACTCAGCACACGGGCAACGTACGGATAATTAATATAATAAGATAAATAGTGCGTAAAATTTACAGTTCCGGTTCGGAAATTTTGTGCAATTCTGCAATAAAAATATCAATAATCAATATAATAAGATACATAGTGCGGAAAATTAATAGTTCCAGTTCAGAAATTTTGTGCGAGTCTATATATTATAATATAAAATACAAATGTCAATTTATTATTTACTAGCAGCCCGCCCCGGCTTCGCACGGTTATGAAATATACATGTAAACCAATTCACTTTACCTATTACAAAACCGCTTCAAAATCCGTTGCGTAGTCTTAAAGATTTAAGCATTACAAAGGGTCATAGGGACAGAGTACTGACAGCTGTTGGCCATAACTTCGTAAACACATTGAAGTCACTAAAGATAAAAATAATCCTGAATTTAATACGATCATATTGTGCCACACATTAAGAACGTATTGGTCAGAAAATTAATAGAAGAAGGCGTTTTGCTTTGCGGAAATCCATACTTGAATCCAAATTGATTGCCAAAAAAAAATCTGTTTGGTCACGCCATAATACGTATACATTTTTATGGCGGGAAATTGCAAATTAAATAATTTTACGTGGATTTATATTGAGTCGCCTGTGCAGAAAATACCCTCTGATACTCTACCTACTACTCGTAAGATGCAATCGACGGCATAAGTTAAATATAGGTTTACCAAGAAGACCAATAATAGAAGAGTGCTCTGCACACAGCAACTACAAAACCACAAAACCAGACTACGATTATTTCATGACCACATCACGATTTGATCATTCATTTTTTCGAAAGATAGCGAATGGTTCCTTGATTATTATTATGCTAGTACCCATATCCAAACATTATTGTATGGAAGCGAGAGTTGGTTATGTCAAAAAAAGCATGAAAGTAGGATAAATGCGGTCGGAATGAGAGCGCTACGGAAAATCTGTGGTGTAACGCTCGCTGACCGCATTAGTAGCAGTGAGATCCGAGAAAGAGTAGGATCAAAAGAAAGTGCTGGTGTTAAAATGCAAAAGGGCATGCTCCGCTGATTCGGTCATGTGGAAAGAATGACAGATGAAAGATTGACAAAGCAGATATACAACGCAAATGTGGATGGATGTAAATACCCGGGGAGACGAAGGTTGACATTCCACGATCAGATCAATCGGATATTATCTGAGGGTGGTGTCAAGATTCTCCGAAACTGGCGTTTTTGTATGAAAAGGGTTGTTTGTTAAAAAATGAACTAAAGTACTCCAAGACTTAAACTGATATTATAGTCTTTGTTTTAATGTGGCATTTACAATAATATCAAATTAACTTTACTCCTGTTTGTATGAAAAGGGTTATGAACGTGAAGGAAGCCAGACAGGTTTGTCAGGATCGTGAGGTCTGGCACTCGATAATTTCTGCCTACCCCGTAAGGGACTTGGCGTGAAGACATGTATGTACCCTAACAGGCCAACTTTGTATCTCTTGTAATATAGCTATAACAGCTATTGACAGTTAAAAAAATAAAAAAAATAGTATTAGTTTTCTTATTTTCTCTGCAATTTTCCAGACTTTTTTTATTAGAACATTCTCCGGACAGTAACAAAAACAACAAAAGAAAAGAATTATAAAAAAATATCTAACCATTCAAGCGTGATGCGATGCCCACGCGAGTGGAGATTCATTTTTAAACATACATTGATACATATAGATTTCCCAAGTAAACGCATAACATACATACAATGAAATACAAATAGAAAAAAACGTACAGTCGAATTGATAAACTCCTCTTCTTGCGAGTAGGTTAAAGAGGTAACCAACAACAGAAGTTTTCTTTTTTAAAAACAGCTATTGTGCAATTGAAAATAACTGAGCAGAGATACAGTAATCATATGATGTAACCTCTACACTAAATCCGAGAAGAACATTATAGAAGAAAAGATAAGACGTCAAACGCGATACTGAAATACATTTCCTAGATCGGACGATAACCTGATACTCGACCGAGGTTATCGGTTGTATACAGTGCCAGATTAAGCTATAGGCCATATTGATTTTGGGGCCCTCCCTTTTTCAAAAATATTGTAAAAATGACGGTTATTTTCGCTATTTCAGAATTTCAAACACCTCTTATATAAAGGTTTTAAAATTGGCATAAAATAACAATCGAACCAACAAACGAAAAACAAAATAAAATAAACATAACAACCAAATACGAATATTTTTTAATTAAAAAAAAACTGTCAAATTTTCTTGGGGGCCTCTGATCGTCGGAGCCCCAGGCCATGGCCTAGTCTGGCCTATTGGGTAATCCAGCACTGGTTGTATATCGAGAGAAACTTTTCCGAGAAAAATAAATGTTTGTTTGGCAAATTTACAGATACGAGAGAGCAATCACGGAGTGATATTTTCTAACTGGATGACAGTCGTGTCCGGTTCGAATTTCACTTGGCTGAATTTCTGTTGGAGAACTCAACTCATTTTCCGGTGAATATTCGAGACCGTCAGCGTATTTCGTCACGTTAAATGGCGCTTACAGCAATATTTGGGTACTTCGTACAATTTACACTAACCATCGTCGTATCTTGGTAGAGTTTCATGATGATTATACCTACGTTGGACGTTGTAATAGTCGTTTTTTTGTACACGAATATGTATTCAAACATTTTAATATTTTTAAGTGGTTAAGGATAACTAAGGGAAATACGAGACAGCAATTAAGGAGAAATATTATCTAATTGGACGTCAGTCGCGGTAGGTTCGGATTTCACTTGGTTGAATTTCTGTTGGAGAACTCGAATATTCGGATCCGACAGCGTATTTCGTCACGTTAAATGGCGCTTACAGCAATATTTGGGTACTTTGTATAAGTTACACTAAGCACCGTCGTATCTTGGTGGAGTTTCATGATGAGGTAGTAGTAGTATACCTACGTTGTACTATGAAACAGTCGTTTATTTGTACAGGAATTCTTATTCGAATCAATTTTACCAAATCTTACTTCGCAGTAAACTGCGCAAATTTAACGTAACTTTTCCGCAAGAAACTGATTAAAATTGTGAAAATGGTCTCAAATTTTTAGTTTGTCGCTACACAAACTAAAAATAATAATAAAATCATATACAATATTAACGAGATACTGTAAATGCTGCACAGGCAAGTAAAATATTTTCTTTTCTCAGCATTCTTGAACTCAAGTCTAGATTTTTTTACTTTAACGCAGTCAGCATCTTTGCTGACATGATGAGTACCAAATAGTACGAAACGTTCACACAGCTCTTCAAACCTTCCAAGTGGAATGACTATAGAAGTCTTGCTGGGAGTGGCTTCTCCATGCCAAGTTCAGCGACTGGATTGTGGTACAAGCTCATGCTGATGTATTCCTGATTGCTCTTAGTGAGCTTGTGCTGATATTTGTTTGTTAACGTCTAACCTAACGTGGCGGTAACTCTAACTACGGGGTGAAAAATTGTTTTAGAGACAAACAGTTAAGCTCTTTTACCTGAGAGGTTTTTTGAACAAGATTAAGACTTTAGTCCAATGTATACGGTTTTACAATAAATAAACTTACTAACCATATGAAAGAACTTCCGAATAAAAATGTGTTAAATGGAAATTAAATGAAAAGGGTTATTCTTTTGCCATTGCTAAATATTAAGCTTATAGGACAGCTTGGCATTAATTGCTCCTTATGCCAATCGCTTACAAATATAATGTATCATCACATTAATTATTGTATACATACTTTCAAATAAGGAAAATAGACAAGCCCGCTGAGTTTCTTGCCGGATCTTCTTATAACTTATTTAAAAAAAAGTATTTTTACGCCCATATCCCCGAAAAGCGAGGCCGAGGCACTACCAAGGCACCCACAACTAGTCGAAAGCACTAAGTCCACAATGTGATAGGTGGCAAGCCTATCGCCAGCCGGGAACATATCCAATCCCGAACAACTTTTTTTATTACAAAATTGGAAATACTACATTTTCTTTTTGTTGCCCGACCTGGGATTCGAGCCAGAGACCTCATGAAGTCAAGCCTAACACTTGGACCGCTAGACCGCAGAATCGATACAAAGTCTACGTAGGGTGCTAATAACATTCAAGTCATCAAGCATGAAAGAAAGTGTCAAAATAGATATAAAAAACATAATTCGAGCCCTCGGGCTAAACTTCACATTTTACGTCACCAAGCTGACATATCGCAGAGAAAATTCAATACAACATGACTTAAAATGTACCTATATCTAGTTTTCATCATATCTACGCCCACGTGAAAATATTTGGCTCTGAATTTTCGTCTTTAGGCGTCATTCATTGTATATACCTAATATTATTGTACGAAATTTTATACATCATTTTACATATTCATTCACCATTAAGAGTAATTCCCACAAAACGAACGTGTGTCGCAGGCAATTATTATCACCATTAGTAATAGTTCATTGTTATGTTTATTTGTTTGGGTTAGCGTAAATAAGTTAGAGGATTTGCCTGTGAGCTCTAGTAGTTTGGTGTTGAACTGACTTCATCTAGTCCCAGGTTCGATCCTTAACTACTAAGCAACTAAGAGAAAAATGTTTTGTTTTGCAACTTCCTGACAATGATTGGGAATATGCGCTGCTGGCGATAGGCTTGCCACCTATCACATTGTGGAACTTAGTGTTCTCGGCTATACTACTGCCCCCGTTTAACCTACTGTCTTCCTATTCAAGGATACGGGCGCGAAGATACTTTTTTTGTTCCGACAAGTAATTTTTTTTATTGATTGAGTGGCTAGCGTACACGCCTATTTACACCGATCAATCGCGAGGTCCAAGTTCGATTCCCGACAGGGGCAGGCATTTGTGTGATAAACATTAAGATGTCTGTCTGCATTTCCAGGTCTGGGTATTTATTAAATTCTGGTATCTATTTATGTATGTCTATGTATTAGTATCGTTGACTAACACCCATAACTCAAGCATATAATTTGCTTACTTCGTGAGATTCAATTTCTGTAAACTGAATTCTTGAAACAACACTGCGCCAGTGTTGGTCCGGGCTCCTTTGTAGAATAGACCATCTGCCTTCCTTGTCAGGCAGCTCGTAAAAGGCGAGCATAGGCTCACCGTCACTAACACCGTAACATCTGACTAGGTGGTAGAGTTTAGCAGCGACTCGTCCCGATTGGTACCACCGCCTTACCTATTCCTGCCGCCATAACGTCAGGACGTGTTCCGGTTCGGAGGGTAAGATAGCCGGTAAACTTACTTTTGCTCGAGGCTCAACATCCCGGCCTCAGGTTGGCAACGCACCATTACCACCTTTGGTGACTCTGGGCGGCGTGAATTTCTTAACATCAGGATATCCGTCTGCTTGTTTGCCTTCTAATATCATTAAAAAAAAGAAATTTTAAGTTATTCTATGTGAAGGATTTTACAATACGTTACGATATTATATCAATTGAAAATATATGGAATCTTCACCGAGATATTTTAGTAAGTAGCAGGTACCTCTAAAAAGTTTAAAAACAAAATCCTTGCCAATAATAATTTGCACTTCCATATTCCGACTTGGAAGGTACCTAACGTCATAATATAAGTAGTACTACGTCGTAATAAAATTTCATCATAAGTAAAGCAGGAATACTTCACATACTCTTGTGGCATGATGGATTTCATATCACATTTATCAAACTAATAATAAACACACTATTGTCCGGTTATATAAATCGTCTTTATCAATGATTAATGACTATATGTAATTATTTGTACATATTATGTACTACCTAGATTTATTATGCCAAAGAACACTACTGTAACTTGCACTATAATGGTGTAATATATTTTAAGTGCTGTATAGCTACTCTGTGGCTTAATCATTGATGACTTCTGTGGTTCGATGGTTACAAAAATAGATTTTTGGTTCTCCTTTGCATACATACATATCTTCACGCCAAGTCCCTTACGGGGTAGGCAGAGAATATCGAGTGTCAAACCTCACGGTCCTGGCAGACCAAGCTTGCTTCCTCCACCACATTCATTACCATTTTCATATAAACACGCCGGTTACGGAGACTCGTGACTCCACCTTCGGGTAGACACCAGAGCAATTTAATCATAAAATGTCAACCTTGGTCTCTCCGGGTACCTACCATCAATCCACATTAAAAAAGTATCTTCACGCCCATATCTTCGAAGAGGTAGGCAGAGGCACAACCAGGGCACCCACGACTTGCCGAAGATACTAAGTCCCACAATGTGATAGGTGGCAAGCCTATCACCAACCGGGCACATATCCCGAGCAACATTTTTTTTATTAGAAAATTGGAAAAACCCAATTATTTTTTTTTGCCCGACCCGGGATTCGAACCCAGGACCTCATGCAGTCGAGTCCAACAACTGAACCGCTAGACCACAGAGGCGATTGTATATCTGCTTTGTCAAGTTAATCTTTCATCAGCCCTTCTTTCTACATGTCCGAACCAGCGGAGCATGCCCTTTCTCATTTTAACTGCAACACTTTCTTTCAATCCCACTCTATCTCGGATATTACTATTCTCTCATACAGAACGCCAATTTCATCAGTATCATAGTAGAAAACAAAGTCGCTTCCTCTGTCCCTATGTCCCTTTGTGTGCTTAAACCTTTAAAACTAAGCAACGGTTTTTGATGCGGTTTTTTTAATAGATAAAGTGATTGAAGAGGAAGGTTCTTATGTAGGTATACTTCATAACCGTGCGAAGCCGGGGCGGGCCGTTAGTATGTAATATTTCAGGGGACATTTCTAAAAGTTCTTCAGCTATATGCAGGTATAACTCGACTAAGTAAACTCACACCAATCACAAACGAATATGAATAACTTATCTACATGACGCATTAGCCGTTTGGTATAATTCGATAAATAATATATTTAGGCCGAGTATCGACTCAGATTCGACCTATTTCAAACGACCTGACTGAAAGTATTTATAAACATCCAAAAATCAATTAATACGAGTGTCGGGGATACACCTTAACTTTGTTTCTTTATGTTTAACAAACAACAAGCGAACAAACTAATTTAAGCTCTACGCACAATATTTGCTTTATTCGTATGCATTATGCTATTTGTAAACCGAAGATGCAGAAAGAGATACAACTGGGGCACTGACGATTAGCTGAAGACACTAATGCCCGATTTCACCAAGAGCCCCTATACTTTAGGGGACCTTATAACGTTACTTAAGGGACTGTTTCAATATAAAACCGTCCCCTAAAACACGTTAAAAGGTCCCCTAAATATAGGGGCTCTTGGTGAAATCGGGCATAAGTCCCAAAATCTGATAGGTGGCAAGCCTACCGCCAACTGGGCAACGTAATTTAATTAGAAAATGGACTTTTTTAACTTAAAATTAATTTTATCTTTATTACTCATGAATAACCATTTTACTTTGAAATTACTTGTCTTTTATTCGTGTTAGCAAGCATGTTTGTCTCTTGATTTGATTAATGGCTGCTAAATCAATTTTTCTTTAAAAATTACATTAAAAAAAACTTCAATATAATTCCTTGTTACAATAAAATGTCAGGCACATACCTACGTATGTTCAGTATTTTTATTAACGTGTTCGTTTAAAAAATGTGATAAGAAATATTTTATTTGAATAAAATGTTATTGTGTTGCTTAAAGTCACTTTTTAACACTGTGTGTATATAAAAAAATAAAAGACACGTGCATAAAATTTAAATAAAAATAATTGTTAAATTCAGCAAATAAATAGTTCAGAATGTGACAGTTAAGTCATAAAAGAGGTCACACGTAGCCGGTAGACTTGGCCTAACATCTCGGCTATAGGACAACGATGGGCCTACAACGTCTATGGTGTGGATAGGCGACGGTTATCTCTTACCACCAGAAGAGCCGTGTTCTCTATATTTTCACATAAAAAGTGTGAAAGGGCTGTAAATAGATTTCCCCGTAATTAGCACTTTAGATATCAAATACGTCAACGTTTGGGATAAGGTTCGAGTGCATATCGCTAAAGAATTGCAAATATTGATACACTTTATTACCACGACGCTGATAACTGTCAAAGACTTGTTGTGATCATATTACTAATCTATATTTAGATAGCCTACGCCTAGACTTCGGATTCACTCGTATGGCTTCGGCCAGGTACGAGGGCCATTCAATAAATTTTTAGCCTAAGAAAAAATAAAGAAAATTTTGAGAAAGTAAAGATTTATTTTTCAACATAGTCTCCTTTCAATTCAATACACTAGGATCAGCGATGCTCCAACTTTTTTAACCCGTCAAAAAATACGATTTCCCGAGGTCTTCAAAATAGGCCTCTGTGGCGGCGATGACCTCATCATTCGACCCATATCTTTTGCCGGCGAGTGACTTATTCAGATTTGGGAACAAGAAAAAGTCGCATGGAGCCAAGTCTGGAGAATACGGTGGATGGGGCAGCAATTCGTAGCGCAACTCGATCAATTTGGCCATGACAACGGCGGAGGTGTGAGCCGGTGTTGTTGTCTGGTGTGAGCAAACGCGGCACCCATCGCACCGACAACTTTTTCATACCCAATTCTTCGTGCAGAATATGATGCACTGTCCCATCTGCGATGCCTACAGTCTCAGCTATCTCGTGAATCTTCAGTCGCCGGTCTGCCAACACGAGATCGTGGATTTTTTTACGGTTACTTCTGTAGTAGCCGTTTTAGGTGCACCTGGGCGTGGCTCATCAAAAACCGACGTGCGGCCAAGAGCAAACTCGTTGAACCAATTTTTTACGGTCGCCATCGAAGGAGAAGAGTTACCGCATCCAAGCGCTCTTTGATTTCGCTGCGCGTTTTCCCTTCCAAAAACAAGAATCTAATCACCGAACGATATTGTTCTTTTTCCATTTTTGCAAAACCGACCGACACGCTCGCTTCCAAAGGCTGTCGAAACAAAACAAATGAAGGGAAAAGACTGAAAACTACTTGATAGACTTCAAAAAGTATTTACTGCACGATAGTAAAACTCTTTTGTAACAACAACGCCATGGGGCGATGAGGCTAAGTAATTATTGAAGGCCCCTCGTAAATCCTACCTATGATATCTTGGTTGTCAAGAAGTTTGTTTTGCCGTTTCTTCTCCTGAAATGCGTTTGGACACGAAGGTAGTTTATGGTACACACTAAAACTAATCATTATTTTAATTATTTTGTAAAACTAGCCGACCCGACAAACTTCGTATTGCTTGACATGACTAACAAATTGTATATGAGAAACATGTATTATGTTTTCCTATTTTTCCTGCAATTTTCCCGAGTTTTCTCTTTATATTATGATCCTTCTCCTGACAACAAAAAAAGAAGAAGCAAAATTGGTCTATCTTTTCAGAGCGTGACGCGATAACCACGCTAAGTGAAGATTAATTTTCCTAGCGATCCGGCGTTGGAATCTACTTCATGAAGTTCAGGGTTCGATACCCGGCCGCACAATATAAAGAAAATATGTTTCTTAAATTTTCCAATAAAGACATTGTTGTCACGAATTGGATATGTGCCCGATTGGCGACAGGCTTGCCACTTATCACATGGTCACTCTTAGTGTCTTCGCCTGGGTATCCTGGTTGTACCTCTGCCTACCATTTCGGGAATATGGACGTTAAGATACTTTAATATTAAAAATGTTTAATATCGGTGTGAAGTCAATATCTACGAGTACCATGCCTTCATGATTAAAAATGTAGGTTCGAAAAAGTATTTTGTAACAACGTCAACACACATAAATACAGGACTTTCATTTCAAACTTTCCCATTTTTTAACCCTTGACACAAAAACAAACACCACTCGTGTTATAAGTTTGACGTGTGTGTTTGTCTGTGGCATCATAACTCCCGAACGGATGCAGTGAATTCAATTTAGTTTTTTTGTCTTAAAGGTAGCTTATGTGCGAGTGTTCTAAGAAATGTCTGATGAAAATTGGTTGAGCCTTTTAAAAGTTGTGGAGGTTAAAAGTGGAAAGATTACCCGACTTTTTACTTTTTAAAGGGAAATTAAGTTCTTAAGTCGGGGATTTTTAAATTTTTTAATTTAATATTTTTATTAACTTCACAACTTTTCTTTTACACTTAAATTATAATCTCGTCTACTCCTTCTTATTTGATTTCGATGAAACAGTGTTGAGATTTTAATTTTGACACTTTTCTTCAAAATAATTCAGGCGCAATAAAAAAAAACTCTAACAGCTTTCGAAGGGTGGATAATGCGTAAGTAAACCTTTCAAAAAAATCATTCAGCTTAAATAGCTAAGATTAAATAAGGTTTTGAGCTTAGGCCCGTTAAGCTCAAAACCTTACTTAACTTTAGAAACTTATGATGATTAATGATTGTTAATTTTGGAACACCCTCTAAAAAAACTTTCAAAACTAAGTCCTGAGTAGGTAAGTACACCCTTCAAGCGTTTTGGAGACTTATGTTACAAGTTGTATAAAGAAACAAATATTTTTATGTGAAGAAGTTCGTGACATTTAATAAGGAGTTTTATTTAATGTAATAAAATAGGTTCTCCTGATGGAAACAGAAACCATTGCCTACAGACACCGAAGATGTTAACTAATCAACGCCAGGGCACAAGCCTAAAAGATACGTTAACTTCCAGTAGGAAGACGGCAACAACAAGCATTGACGTAATAACATCAGCAAATGAAAACCAGCCCAAGTATGAGGCGATCTCGCTCAAGCTGGTTTCCAAATGAAAATAACATCCAAGCAAAAAACACGTTTTACTTTTATTATATAAAGGCGGTTGCCCGTGGCCTCGCTTGTGTTTATAAAACAATTTCTTGTTTTTCCTGTAGTTGCTTTAACCAGAATTTTGTTCTTATTGATTATGAAGGAGAAGGTCATAACAGTAACCCAAGGGTGGTGTCCCACTTGTATTTCCCGAGTTATTTGTCGCCATAATGAGAGTTGTTTGACACTGTCGCGTTCCTATCACGAGAGATCCTATTTATCTAAAAAGTTATCCAGTCACAAAATATCGCTTCTGTAATATTTATGACGTCTACAGGTCTGCTGCCTACAGTCACGGTACTAGTGACCAAGTAATTACGGTTCAGTGGTAAATAGTGACCATATGCTCTCTCTTTACGAGCCCTTATAAGATGGTAGTTTTAATTTGTTTCAAAGGAGCACGGAAGCAGTGGTACAACCTATTTTTTTTTACCAAAAACAAGAGGGTAATGATCTACATTTGTCTTTGTATCTTACTTACTTATCTTCACACCAAGTCCGTTACGGCTTATGCAGAAAGTATCGAGTGCCGAACTTCTTTTTTTTTTTGAATGACTAAATTGTTGCTAATCTCGCGATTTTTTGCAACTTCACCGAACTTTGCCGAACTTCACGACCCTTGCAGACCTGCCTAACATTCATTACTCCTTTCATACAAACAGGACGATATTGGAAACTGATTACACTAGCGTTGGATAAAATCTGATCGATTTGATCGTGGAATGTCGACCTAGGTTTCCCGGGTACCTATATCCTTATTTTAAATCTGTTTTGTCAATCTTTCATCTGTCATTATTTCTAACCAGCCGAAACAATGGAGCACACTCTTTCTCATGTTGGCGCCAACAATTTTCTCAGTGTATTTATTTCACTAGTAGCTTCCACTCACCGCTTTACCCGCTTATCAATTTATATTTTTTTTAATTGTATCATATTTGTTATTATCATAAACTAAATGTATGTAAAGTTTCATATAAATCCGTTCAGTAATTTGTGTCTGAAAGAGTAACAAACATCCATACATTCTTCTTATATCATTAAAAAAATAATATTATTCTGATATATAAACTACATTCCTGTAAACTTTCGTATAAATTCGCTCAGTAATTTGTGCTTAAAAGAGTAACAACTTCCATCTATTCTTACAAACCTTCGCATTTATAACATTAATAGGAATACTACTAGATACTTTAAGAGATTTGGGTGTGCGGAGAAGAAAATCCATAAACATTATAAACTCTTGTTACATAAATGTAAAGCTAAAGCTAAAGCTTTCTTTCCTTTCTCATATTCATTTTTAAATTTTATTTTAACCGAAAGGCAGAACAGCAACGACATTGATCTTTAAATTTAATGCATCATAAGTCTGACACACACGTGCAATTTAAACATACTTAATGTATGTATGTAAGGAGGTCAAATTAAATAAAGCGCGTTATGCGCCACTTATTTGAAATGCACAATAAAATTTGTGATGTTACCGTTGCAGAAAACTGGAGTAAGAGTAATCACGAACACCACAGTCGCATTAACTGTACGTATACCATTAACGCCCTTTTATATTCAAGAAACGTCTCTGTTGTGTAGCAGTCCGGCGTCGGACTTGACTTCTTGAAGTTCCGGGTTCGATCCTCGGGTCGGCAACAAAAAATATGTAAGATTTTTTAATGTTCTAATAAAAACACCGTTGCCCACCTTATATATAGGCTTGCCACCTATCACATTGTGGGACTTAGTGTCCTTGGCTAGTCGTGGGTGCCTTGGTGGTGCCTCTGCCAACCTTTTCGGTACATATGGGCGTGAAGAAGATACTTTTATATACAAGGTACGATACGGCTCGCAGACCAGTTCAACCTATTTATGGATTGTGATATTGACAGTCAATGATGTTATAGCTTTTTTAATCAATGGTCACAGATAGTAATAGTAATTTTGTTTCGCACCCACAAACCTAATTTTTAATTTTATCGCTATCTTCTTTCAACGATAGTAATAGAAAGAGACAAAATACGTTTAGTGGTATTAGACTAATTTGAACATGATATTTGTATAGACTTTTAATCATAAAGCCGTAGACTACTACGGGAGTTTACATTTCTAACAACAAACTAATTTCGTTACCAAATATTGCTGACTCTCTCTAATGTATCGGCCTTTCTCTCATTTTGACTTTAACTGACTTCAGAAGACTCACTAAAGGACAGGTCGTTACATTAGAAAGAGTCAGCAATATTTGGAAAGCAGCAGTTCTTTGATAAAAAAGATATAAAAAAAGTTTATAGTTTTAGTAGTTTTAGTAGTTTCATGTTTTTATTCTATTCCTCGAAAAACGTTAAAAACGCCACTAATAATTGATAAGTCTGGACTAATCCGAATCGAACCAGAAACCTCAAAGTCAAAGCCAACACCAGGCCACTACAACATAGACGTGATAAACCCAGAAATACTCGAAAGTGTCCTTTCAAGCATTTACGTACCATATACAGTCAAAATCATAAATCGTATAAAACCCGTTTAAAAATGGAAACGATTCGAATTCGTTTAAAATACAACGAATACGATAAAATATTGCTTAATAAATTTAATAATGTACAGATAAAACGCTATTTAAATGGCATCGTTGAATTTAGAGCGAAATTAGGTCACTTTTGAGGAATTTTATTGTAGTTCATTACCCTGGCAACAACAATGATCCACTTTATAATCTGTTATGATAAATAAACATCATATTATGCTGACAGCTTAAACTTTTGCCGCCTTATAATAAACATGGAGTAAAGTACACCAAGGTTCAACCTAGTATTTTAGTCTATTACAATGTAATACAGACTTAAATATCAACATTAATCCTACTTTAGATCATGCTTGTTAATAAGACGGTTGAAGTATATTTAAAAATTCGTAACCTACGTAGTTACAAATGTTTTATTTTACAAAAAGTAGCGTACAAGCATATGTAAAAAAAATCGCCGCCTACAGACATCATAGATGTTACTGGCGAGTCGACATCTTACCGAGATTTTAAGCAACTTGTGGCTACCGTCTGTCCTACCCTTAAATAAGGACAAAAAGATATCAATCAGGGTGATCAACTGCACAGTACTCTACAGCCTACTTTTAGCGTACTACACCAGAAAAATAACCTAGAATCTAAATTACTACATTCCAGGAGCGGGCGAGGGACTTCGCATTCCAACGCTGGGAAAATTTCTAAAAGGTACAAGAGATCACCTAGAAAACTATGGATAGATATCGTGGAACATGACCTGTGCGCCAAAGATTTCGCTATCAGGAGTGCCGGAGACCGTGCGAAGTCGAGAAATAAGAGTTGAAAAATGGACCATAGTTCCCTCGGTTAAAGGCGAAGAACACCTGGGAATTACGCTTTGATGATGATGACCAGTGCGTACCACAAGCGTTCTTTAAGTAATGGTACGAACTAAAAATTATTTTAAAAAGTTATACAAACTTGTCTTCAGATACGAGCTTTTAAATTTTAATCTTTGACCCGAATTAATATTTTAATACCACTTGCAGCTTTGCCTACACCAAACGGTATTCCTAATGATAATAAAGCGTGTTTATATAGACACTAAATTTGTTAATGGTGCGTTATCTACCTGCAACTAAGGCTTTCAGGCGTTTGGGTCTGTTTACTCACTATCCTTCACATCGGCACATGACAATAGCAAGCACTGACTGAGCGGCAATTTTTCTTACAGGAATAAGAACGGCGGTTTTATGTAATGATATATCGAACAAGCACACGGCTCTTCTGATGGTAAAAAACAATCGGAGCTCATGGAGGCCATAGATATTCTGGTCGGAACAAGACATTGTCATTATGGAGGCATAAATAGGTAAGGCGGTAAATGCCTACACCGTTAAATCGCAGCACAGCCATCTACCACTGGGTAAGAAGTGTAATACCCTAATTTACCTACGCTTGCCTCTTACGAGCTTCCAGAAAGAGGCACTTATTCAACACAGGGGACCCAGACCAACACAAGGCGTTGAATCATAATGTCGTTCATTCCACAGACATAGAAAAGGCACTTGTGAATGCGGCCACACACTGAGAGATCCGGCGAAAGAAACTCAGCAAGCTTGTCTTTTTCCGTCATTTACAATATGTTTACAATAATTAAAGTATTAACTTGTATGTGTAAAACAAACAAACAATCAAAATATTCCTTTTTATTATTAGTATAGATAAGAGATAGTCATAAGAAGCAATTAATTCCAAGCACTCTTATCTGCTAAATATTATAAGTACAAAATTACAATAACCGTTTTTCATTAATTTCAATTTGACAATTTTTGTGGTACCATTCTTTTTGATATTGGAAGGCAAATAAGCAGACTGATTTCCTGATGGCAAGAAATCTATGCTGCCTGAGACACCAAAGATGGTAATGATGCGTTGCCAACCTGAGGCTGGGGTGTTAGGTCTCGAGAAAAAGTTAGTTTACCGTACCATGTCCTCCGAATCAGAACAGGTTAACGGCAAGCATTGACGTTATTGCGGCAGGAACCGGTAAGGCAGTGGTACCAATCCGGACAAGTCGCTACGAAACTCTATCACCTAGTAGGATGTAACGGTGTTAGTGACAGTAAGCTTATGCTCGCCTTTTACGAGCTGCCTGGTAGGAAAGCAGATGGTCTATTCTGCAAAGGAGCCCGGACCAACACAGAGTAAATTGCTTAAAGCATGTTATCGATTGGAAACAAATCTTTCCTCGTTTTATTATTAGAGAGTAGAACGATCTCCGTACAACTGCTGACATTGACTCTTACTTCACGTCACAGATATGTAGGTCTCCTTATCTTGACACGATGTTTATCTTAGCCTTGAGTATGTGACGGGTTAACATTTTTAGAGTTCATCGATTGCATAAATCATTTTCTTCTTTACGGTATTAGAAACTAGGACATCATTTTTGTGATATCGAATTTAACTTCTAAATAAGAAATATTTTTGCCTATTAAATATTAGAGGGTAGAAGAGGTTATGCTCCACATGTCCGTCTAACATTGACTCATAAATAATAAATAAATATTCCTGGACAAGTTACACAAATTGAATCTCAACCCAAAGTAAGCCAATTATACGCTTGTGTTATGGGTGTTAGCCAACGATTCTAATACATAGAAATACTTAAATAGAAACTAATATAAATTAAATAAACACCCAGACCCTGAAAAGTAGACATCTAAATGTTCATAACACAAAGGCCTATCCCCGTCGGGAATCGTAGGTCAGTGTAGTTAGGCCTGTACGCTAGCCACTCGACCAACGAGGCGCTCAAACTCTTACCTCCTAAAGTCACTAATACTTACATAGATAGGTCTTGTTAAATTATAGACGTGCTAGACGGTTGTAATCATGCCTTCCAAAAAAGGTAACCGATTTAAGAGACAAAATGTTTATCTAAATAATTATCAGGTCGCCATGTGTTCTAACGGTACCGTTGTAGGACTTGACTTCATGAGGTCTCGGGTTCGACCCAGGTTATACAAAGAAAAGCAAATGTGATTAATATATTTCCTATTATAAACTAGGATTGTCCGAGATGTGCCCGCTTGGCGGTAGGTTTTGCCACTTATCAAAAATGTAAAAAATATGTATTAAAATTTCAACATAATTAACGTTAAAGGATAATTAAGTCTCTGAGTGCGGTGGTGAGTGTCTTCGGCTAGTCGTAATTACCCCGGTTGCATCTCTGCCTACTTCTTCGGGGATACGGTCGTAAAGATTATGTTCATCTTAGTGTTGAGCACATAGCGGGTAAAAACAAAAAAGAACTATCGATATTATTCCATCCATTCACGTGATATGGTGATTTAACATTTTTAAATATATCCGCTGTCGTCATAATGATATCATGATGATCTCTTATATATTCATCTTATTTAAAAAATACTTTAAAAAATCCGAATTTAGAACAGGCCTTTTCAGTTAAAAATAAAACAAAACGTTTATATACATTAATTTCATTTACTAAATACACTAAAAATTTGAATTTTGAATAGGCCTTTTTCAGTTAAACAATAAAGTAAAAGAATCTGTAAGTCCGCAAGTTAAAATGCTTTTAAAAATATAAACGATACAACAATCAAATTACATAAACTTTTGTCTGCCCATATATTTGAGGTAATCCCGTGACAACTGAATATTTTAAACTGAGTTTCTCTGCAAATAAGATGATGTCATCATCATCTTATTGGAAGCTACTTACTGTATTTGTTTTACCCGATCGTCCAAAAAAATCTAAATTTTGATAAATAAAATTATCGTGACTATTCCGTAGTGATATCTAAAAATGTAAACAAACTCACAAATATACAATATCCCTAGAAACGTAACATCCTTTTTATGACCAATAGTGTTTTTTAAGTAAATCTCCTGTGTTAGTCCAGTTCTTCTGTAGCATAATAGACCATTTCTTTTCCTGCCTACCAGCTTATAAGAGGCGTGTTAAATACATTTTGTGTTGGCCCGGGTCTTCTGTACAGGACCGACCATTTCCCTTGCTGTCTAGCAGCTCATACATTCATACAAGACCACTGTAGTAGAGAACTGTTTAATAACTTGCCCGAATGAGAATCCAGCGCCTCGTCTATTCGTGCCGCCATAATAATTCTCCGGTCCGGAGAAACGGGCAAAATTTTTCCTAGCACCCTGACCATAGGATAGCAATGCATCTACTTCTATGGTATAGACCACGATCAACTTTCACCATCCTTTAAAGCCCATACAAAAACTTAGTTTGTTCGCTGTTATATGACATAAGAAATAGATATTTTATATTCAGCACTTATGCTGTGCTTGGAATAAAATGTCACAGAGGAGTTGAATCCTCAGCAGTTCAATTTTTAAGAGCATACGTCAGCGATTGACGATAAGGTGCAGATTCACATTGCAAAGTATTTTTTTCTTTAAAATTTAACGATCTTCGATATCGTTCTTGTTCAACTAAAGAAAGATCATTAACATGTGGTCTAAAAATAAACAAGTTCAATTTCTATAATTAACTTTATCGCATAAAGTTCAGAGACACGGCTATTTAAGCACAATACATCATAATAGTTTTCATATACATATATAAAATATGTATATTAAAGGTGGCGTCAAGAGTCTTCGTAACCGGTGTGGTTGTATGACAAGT
>NJDC01003668.1:91380-109442 GCA_002245475.1 Calephelis virginiensis
GCTACATCCACGGGCTGTTGCTACTACGATTACAGCTCGTACAAAAATACAAGTAGGTACAAGTACATTGGAGTTATTCCAGAAAAAAAGAAGTTAGTAGAAGTTTTTTTCTAATTCTTATATATGATTTTCTCTAAAAAAATTACAAATTTTGGTCGCGATTTTAATATATTAGGTTTAAACACACAATTCAAGCAACGTCTAATGAAATCGGCCCGCTAGAGATTAAAGCGAAAATATAGATAGATTAATAACCGTATTGGATTAATGGGTAAGGGACGAAGTCTATTGTACTTATTTTTGTAAATTCTTATGTTTAGTTTTATCTAAAAAAAACTACGTCTGCATATTTTATTCTCGATTTTATTACATATGGTTTCAACTTAAAATCAAAGCTTCGTCTATAAAAATTGGCCTGAAGATATAAATCGATAAAAATCGTAATGGTTTAATACAACAGTGACGAAGCCTATTTAGCGACGCTTGTTTTCGTATGAGTGCCTAAAACGTCAAACCAGCCGTTTATGGAAAACACTGTCATTAAATAGCTTCCTTACAACAAACAAGCATTATTTATTTGCTTGAATAGGTTTTTATGGCTGGCATCTGTAAGTTTTTTAGTGCTAACCTATTTCACCAAATAAGTGGTAAAGGAACAAACGTGTAATAAAACTACTTTGACAGTTTTTTTAGTAGGTTCTCTCCAAAACTTTAGATACAATTTCCACATTTTGCTATCAGGAACATGGTATGCATGTTAAACTAGGGTCTCTGGGTGAAACCGACTATCTACTTGTCTATCTAGAAGCATGTAAGAGCACAGGTCAAATAGGTCATTACCAACAAGATCATTAATAGTAGAGTGCTGTGCAGCAGCTTGCCCAGGTCGGGATCCACCGACTTCCCTAGTCCTACTGCCATTATGACAGTTGTGTTTCGGTCCGGAAGGTAGAAGAGCCGGTAAACTTACATATTAGGTCTAACATCCTGGTCTCAGGATAGCAACGCGGCTTATACATCGATGGTGACCAAATGCCACGATTGTCTTTTATCATCAGGAGAGCCGTCTGTTTGTCAATACCTTATCACATAGAAAAGTCGCGGGTTGATGCTAGTTTTCTAATTAATTACAATATCAATCTTTGTTAATTGATACAACTTTGTGGTTATTATTTTTATAAACGTACTGTTTATCATAATTTTAATACGATAAGAGGTTACTAGTTTCACTTAATACAACACTCTTAAGGCTATTAAAAGTACGATTATGTAATTTGAAATAAACCAATAAAATTTTACAAGGTAGCATAAATAATAAAACAATTAGGTAATAGGTATTAAGTAAGAAGCTAACCGCTAAATCAAAACAAATAAGTAATAACTATACAGAACTAGACAAACTACAGAATTGGATCTAACCCCAATGTAAGCAAATTATATATTTGTGATATGGAAATGGACAACGATAATATATATACATAATTAGAAATATGCATAACTTTAATTAACATCTAGACTCGGTAATACTACAAATTCAAATTCAAAATAGCTTTTATTACGTTCGTACGTATATATTATGTTCATCACACAAATACCTGCCCCAGCTAGAAATAGAACCTGAGTTAGTGGAGTCGGTGGAGTTAGGCGTGTGCGCTAACCCCTCAGCCAACGACGTGACGTAGTTCAATGTGCAAGGTCTTTTTAAGCCAAAGTTGTCTTTTATCATCAAGAGAGCCTGCTTTGCTGCCTTATCCCATAAAGCCACAATTTAATAACTCTAAGCATAAAATAAAGAGAAGAAATAATATTCTAAATGTCTGTTTTAAACCATTAAACTAGCGGATTATTAAAAAAATTGAGTTCACAAAACATAATAACAGTCTTAAGGTCAAGACACACCTTTCTATTAAATACATACGAAGAGCCTTTGCATTTGTTGCTAAAAGATTGCATCGGTAAAAACATTCTGATTAAAGATATTTAACAGTCTTCAGACCTTGCATACACACATACAAAAAAAAACTTACGAAATAATATACACCTACTTAACCTTTGCCTGCAACCGAGTAAAATTATATAAATAATCAAAAATCGGTTGAGTAGAACTTGGAGCAAAATTAAAGAAAACATAGTAAATTAAAACAATTTAAACACAGGAAAATTGCATAAAGCGATTCCAATTTCGCTGCTTTAAAAAAATATTCATATTTCGACGCATGTTTCTTTGGACAAATTGTCTTTTGCAGTATGTTTCACAATTAGTCGAGCTTACAAATTTACGCATTGTATGAACCGTTTTTATCATTCTTTGCTAAAACCATATCACTGGTGATAGTGTGCTGTGCAGCAATTTGACCAGGTAGGTATACAAACATTTTTGTAACACAAAACAGTACAGTGTACAGCTTCGCCTTTTATTCGTATATTACCTTGATCGATTTCTAAATAGATTTAACACGAGTGACATATTAAAACGCTTAAAATGATCTTAGAAATAATCCAGCCCGGATAATGAATTATGGCAGTAAGAATAGGCAAGGCGATGGATCCCTATTCCCTACCCAGGCAAAATGCTGTACGACACTCTATCACCAGTGGCCTTTTCGGTAATTACATTAATTTATGCTCAATCTTACAAAACAACTCTTTCAAACAATTTATCTATATTCCAATGGAAAGTTTGGAACCACTGACAATTGTATCGTAAACTATGTCCAATGTATAAAATTTTCCGTTGACAAAAGTGACATAAACTCTTCAAGATATGAATTTTACGATGTTTTGTCTGCAACAAGTTGTGACATTGCTAACGGTCACATTACAAATAATATAAAATGCGAAAATTTGTAATTGTATGTACGTTCCAATTTCACTTTAAAACAAATGAACCGACTTATATGTTTCTTTTTCATAGAAATAAGTTAGACCTTGCAGAAAGACACACTTGATTTACTTTTTTAATACGCTTTTAATAACTTCGTTGTTGTCTATGTAACGGAAGCTTAGAATGTGTTTTTCTCCCAGAATTAAAACGTCAAACAATTGTTAAGGATCGACAACATAATAATAAAATAAAGCGAGTTTGATTATCATGATCAGAGTCTCAGAGTGAGGTTAAACTCATGAGGGACGAAGGAGCTGACTCAAAACCCGGTGAAGTTGTAAAAACCGCGAGTTTGACAACACATTAGCCATTCACAAAAACAAAAAAGGAGCTGACTGCCTTCTGGCAGGAAGATGTCACTTCAAGTTTTTTCATGCATTTTATTCAAAGAAAATTTGTTTGTTTGATTACTAATCAATACAATAAGAAATTATGATCAGAAACATCAAATTATAAAATTGTTATATCAAATTATGATGTACTCTACAAAAAAGCTGCTTATTCCTTACCATGGTCTTATTATCGTTAACCAATAAAAAGCAAAAAAAAAATGTTAAAAAAACTAAGAAAAACGCTTTTATATCACTGAACTACAAAGAGAAAATCATTTTCTACAAATTCAAATAAAAAATAAGTGATTGATTAAGAAAAAAATATTAAATCGTACTTAATCGTTAAATTGTTTGTTGTAAGTACTTTGTTAACAGATAATATCGGGAACACAAAATATAACATATCTCAATATCTTCTCAAGCAACAGGGTTCTTTTTCACGATAAATTTTATAGATGTTATTATTTTTTTTTTGAAATTATAGGAAATTATTTATTACTTTTTAGTTCAGCTAAACACAAGTGTTTTTTTTTAGTTTTATAAATTAGTATTTACATATCTTTGTTCCAATCGGTTTAGACGAAGGGCTCAATGAATAAAATTAAACTGAAGTAAGAGCCGTCGCGGACAACAACTAGTAGTAAGCAACGTTGAAATAACTGAAACATAACTCAAGAAGAAAAAGGGGTAGTAAGATTAGCTTTATTTTACAACTAGCAGTGGGTCCCAGCTTCGCATGGGTGGAGACACTTGTATGTTTTTATCATATATAAAAACCTTGTCTATTAAAAAACCTCGTCAAAATCCATTGTGTAGTTTTAAGTGACTTTGAACTATATGAAGTGATAAATGACTTTGGTTATAAAATAATAAAAAAATCCACTTGTGTATTTTTTCAGTGATCTAACACATAAACTTTTATCACTTGGACTTTCCCATTACATATTTTATATTATTTTCGTTTAGCCAACCAGTTTTGCTATATAAGCAACATCAATCCTATTAGAGTTGTGATAGCCCATATCATGACTATACAGCAAAACCGGTTGTCTTAAAGAAAATAATAAAAAATATTATAAAAGGACAAGTGATATAAATTATGCCTAGAATGGAATTCCACCAAGCGCCGTCGATAAAAAGTATAAAAACTTGTACAACAATCTCACTATCTGATTTTTACTAAAACATGAAACATGACGTTTCATACGTTTAAACTATTTGGATCTTAAGAATTTAATAATTATCTCTGGACAAGTTACACAAATTGAATCTGACCCAAAAGTAAGCATATTATATGCTTGTGTTATGGGTGTTAGTCTACGATACCAATACATAGAAATACTTACGTAGATACCAGAGTAAATTTAATATACACCCAGACCCGGAAATTCAGACATCTAACTGTTTATCACACAAATGTCTGCCCCCGTCGAGAATTGAACCGTCGTGAAAAGTTAGGCATGTACTCTAGTCACTCGACCAACGAGGCGGGCATTGGAGTAACCAGAAAGCATGTGCTTATCAAAAAATCATCAAGATTGGATAATGCTGTAAGTTTTTAGGTAATAATAGCTTAACAGAATCCTATAATTCACAGCGACCAGACACAATTCCTTTCAAAATCTTTAAATCATTAACATCTGAAAGAAATTATTCTCAAAAACAATTGCAAAAACAGAATTCACATGACAAAGAGACAAATGCATTGCCTTTGAAATGATAATGTTTCACGGGTGACATAGTGTCTTAGAATATTATAAGCCACAAAGGCTTGAATGAATCAGTGCTAAATATAGATCCGATCACGTAAGTTTTATTTGTATAATAATCTACTGGTTTTACAAAACTTTTAAATTCGCAAGGGCGTACTCGGCCCATGAACACCATATAACTAAATTTAAAATGAATCATTGGCACTCGATTGAACTTTCTTATCAATGCTACTAAAATATTGTATATTTGTTTATATACTAACTTTATGAACTAGCTGTCCCGTCGAACTTCGTTCTATTCGTTTAGGTTGTATGGGAAATGACAAAATGCTGTTTTACTAGATTCTTGGCAGTTTTTTTTCCATTTCCTTACCAATCAAACCTTCCCTGGACTTCTACGAATAATTCAAAACCAAAATTAGCCAAATCAGTCCAGCCGTTCGGAAGATATGCGCGTACATACATTTCGACGATTCATTGTCATACATACATAATAGATGTAAAAGTTTGTTTGTTAGTTTTTGGCTAAACAATTATCAAACGAATTTGGATGAAATACATAGACAACAAAAAGTATATTAATACTCATTTCTCCGAAGAGTTAGGCAGAGGCACACCGACGACGAGCCACTAGACACTAATGTGATACGAATGTGATAGGTGGCAACCCAACGTCAACCGGGCGACATTATGGGATATGAAGGTGTGAAGATACTTAGTCCGTATACAAGCAAGCTTTGAGCAAAGACATACCTAGTCACGTTGGGAGTGAATATATTGAAAATCAGCGAGTTTATCAATAAAAAAAAATCTTAATTTTCACTTATTGAGCCCTCTTATAAAAAAGTAGTATTTCATGTAAAAAAAAAACATTTTAACTTTCACCGTCATTATCTTGGTAACCAAAAACATAAACATGCTAGACTCAATTAAATGCAAAAAATAATTCTTGATAACTTCATGCGTATTATCAAGAAACCTTCAAAGCTTATACCGTCATATGATAATTTTTGAAACAGGTCTCTGCTATTTTGAGATTATCTTAGTCATTAAATACAGCCAAATGTTTTGTGAAAGCGGAAAGTTGTTTCTAGTATCCACGGCGAGACATTGGAACGAGGTATTTGTAAAATGCAGTTATCCTAAAACGTGTGATAAAATAAAACCGCACCTATAACATCTACATTCCTATAAGCTCCAAAATACCTGGCAATGGAGTAAAAATTCGGATTGTTATACATAGAACAAAGAAAGTAACTTCACGCTTATATACCTGAAGAAGTAGGCTGAGACACAAGCAGGGGACCCACCACTAGCCCAAGACACCAAGAGCCGTGGAATATGATATATGGCACATAATCAATTTCGGACAATGTTGCTTTTATGAGAAATTAAAAGAAAACATTTACTTTTTTAGTTCCATCCGCATATAGAAACCGGGACCTCATGAAGTCAAGTAGAAAACCTGACCGCTAGACCACGGAGACAATAAATATAACAAAATAGATATATACCTAAATCTTTTTTCATGTTTCTATAAATTTTAAAGAAAGAAAAAAATTCGCCCCAGGCAGGATTTGAACCTGTAACTTTTCCTCTCAAGCCGACGAATGCTCTAACCATTTGAGCTACTGAGGATTCAAGTCCGTGGCGAAATTTTTAACTCCTTTCTGACCCGTTAACGCGAGTAGTTTTGTCCTTTAGTTCTTTCTTTTTTTTATAACTAAATCTGTTCATGATTTTTTTAACAATTTATAATATTGGCAGGCAAAAGAGCAGACAGATTTCCTGATGATAAGAAATTCAAATCGCCTTGAGACACCAAAAACTGCAAAGGTGTTTTACGTTTGACGTGTCCTATCTCTCTCTGTGTGTCTGTATGTCTGTGGCATCCTAACTCCTAAGCGAGTAGACCAATATCTACGCAGATTTTTTGTTTTAAAGCAGGCGCGATGAAGATGCTTCTTATTTTTTCGGGTGTTATAGACAACTTTTAATTTCATAATTACGCCTTACTTAAAATATTCATTCTTCGGAAAATCTTGGTGTTAAAATGCGCAAGTGCATGCTCCACTGGTTTGATCATGTGGAAAGAATGACAGATGAAAGATGTGTGAAGAAGAAGAGAACGCGAATGTGGATGGATGTACGTACCCGGGGAGACCAATGTTGACATTCCACGATCAGATCATTCGAGTATTTTTCGAGGGTGGTGTCAAGAGTCTCCGAAACCGGAGTGTTTGTATGAAAAGGGTAATGAATGTGAAGAATGCCAGATGGGTTTGTCAGGATCGTGAGGTTTGGCAATCGATGCTCTCTATCTTCACCGTAGGGGACTTAGCGTGAAAATATTTATGTATTCTTCACTATTATCGGCATTGGCGGTACTTTCATAAAAGCCGGTATCGGCACGTACACATCCTAAATATTGTTAATTTCGAATAATTTTAGATTTACGTTAATAAAATTTAACCTATCGCCGCCACCTTAATAGGCCACGGGAAATGTTTGACGTTTAAAAGTTAATCGTTCCAGTTCAATTGGCTTTCTTAAAATGAAGACAATGGAAATCTAGTTTTCGAGTTACATTCGATGATTGACATACTAATGATTCAATATCCGCTACTCCAAAAACGATGAACGCTAAATAGGTGAAACTATTTACGAATTGATTGGCATCAATGTTTTCTCTGTTTCGTGGTTAGAAGGAGGCAGAGAGAACCTGATACTAAATACTAATCTACACTTATTACATTTGACACGTTCACAGAGCCTTGAAGTGTGCTTTTTGAAGTGAAACTACTTTATCAACCTATGAGAGACATTTACCCTAACATTTCTTTGTTAATCTCCCCAAAAAAATCAGTGCCTGTCATTTTTTTATTCTAAAAACAAGCATATAATTTGTTTACTTTGGGGCTAGATTCAATTTGTGTAATTTGTCCAGGAATATTTATTATTATTTTTTCCAAATTTCACATTACATTCTCATTGATTTCTGTTTCGATGGCCGGTATATCTTCAAGCTACCTCTCAGCTACCTCTCAGCGAGGTAGCTTGACGATCTCGCAATTCACGAGATATAAAGTTTTCTTTTGATGTCACACTAAAAATGATGTTCAAGAAGTTTCACCTGTCAAGTAAGTAAATTGAAGTTGTCTACGAGTAGTTTAATAAACATTTTGAAAACGAATTAGACATTGCATTTTATGAGATATTAGATATGAGCAGCAATAAGGGTCATGGAATGATGATGACGGTTAAATTTATTGTTGTAATTATCCATCAAGCAGATAGTTATTTTTGTGTATGCTCAGCGTCACCTACAAACTACAAGTATTTTGAAACAAATGCAGCCTGTCAAAAATCGAGTAGGTACCAAATTAATGGGATTTAATACAATACGAGGGTAATATTTGCTGTGGGAGTGTGTATTATTAATTCGATGTGACTTATATATCATGTAAGCCCGGCACACACGTCCAGAATTGTTTTTCGAAAAATCGAAACAAATTTTTACTGCGTTCGAAATTCAGTTTCGATTTCTCCGTACGGAATTATTCTTAACTTATGTGGCGGTCTTTAGTATGTGCGGATTCTCTTTATGAGTTTGAACATGGATCTCCATTTTTAACCGACTTCAAAAAAAGGTAGGAGGTAATATGTTGTACTAGCTATTGCCCGCGCTGTAGCCCGCGTGGTTAATGTTCTTACAGGAACTTTTTTTCGGGATAAAACTATCCCGTGTTAATACAAGTTACCCTCTACGTGTGTGTGCCAAAGTTCATGAAAATCGGTTCAGCAAATTTTACCTAAAGGAATGACTAACAAACAAACAAATATACAAACTTTCGCACTTATAAAATTATTAAGATGTTTGACTCCTACTTTACTACGTACGTTAATCGATTTCTCTGTCATTTCTTAACCGACTTTTAAAGAGCGTACTTTCAAGGTGGTCCCATTGCCATGACGTCAGGAATTGATAATAAAATCCCAGCGAAATCGACGTAAATACTCAAAATTTTGTGCATTTTAGACTACGTAATCACTAAAATCAAAATCGACTTTTTGCAGTTACACATTATTTACTTATTTTTAGTCTTATTACATCTAGATAGTAATCTATTAACTAGTTAACCTCAATCGCTTAAGCTGAGGTTTTGCTTAGACGGTTAGGCTAGAATGTATATAATAAGTGACGCAATTCTAAATTAAATATGGCAGACCAATTTGTTTTTATACAAATCCAATGATGTTTTTGTTTGCAAGCTTTCAAGATTACAAAAATAATATTTAGTAAAAAAATGGCGGACAGAAGCTTGATTTATTTTTTAATTGAATTGTTTACAATTTGTTACTAGTATATTTTTAGCTTCTCACACAATATAGGATCACTTTGGATCTTATTTCACTAGTTCAAACGGAAAAGTTCCACTTCAAATATTAGCCATTAACCGACTTAGAAAAAAATAAAAGGACTATAATTATATGTCCGACTCGTATATTTTTTTATATACGTTAATCAGATTCCCCATCATACTTTGTTAACATTTTTTTTTTAATTCAAAGAGTGTATCTCCGAACTTTCGGGACAACCTTTGCCTCCAAATTTAGATCGGATGATGGAAAACCAGGGAAATCGAGGAACGAACTTTTTTTAAGTCACTTAGATTATATAATATTGAAGTAGTTAAGTTGCAGTGGGCTTAATTTACTTATGAGTTGTCATTTTGTTAATCAAAATGGGTATAGTAAATTTTACAGAAACAGAAAAACCAAATCAGAAAATGCTTTTTTTTATTGAAAATATATAAGTAATAATAATAATAACAATAATTATAAACACAATGTTTACATACGTCTCAACAGCCGATCACCGGTAGTATTTTTTTTGTAATTTACTAACACAAGAACATTACTAGATATTGCCGCGGCTACGCTCGCGTGTTGACTTTTTATATCGCCAAAAAAACCTTAATCACTATTCAGCGTTCTACAGATAGCCAGAAATACAAATTAAATCACCACGAAATAGCTACACTGTGAACTGATAGAACGAGAAACAAACATACTTCAGCACTAGTATTATAAATGTAAGTTTAGTAATTAGTTTCGAGGTCTGCCTCGCGGTTTCACCGGACCCGCACTTACACCGCATTCCAAGGTCGTAGCGTGATAGTATATAGGCAAGTGTAATTTCAGAACTAAATAACTCAATAATTGGACTATCAGATGCAATAATAATCTAGGCCTTTTAACAATCCAGGCCAACTACTTAGTTGTTTATATGTTACTCGAACAGTTAACTAAAACGGGAGATAAGCAGCCTAAATAGGTACATAGTCAAGCCTCCATAAGTAGTAGCCTCCATAGTAGTTGTTCTCGTGTAGGGACTAGGATAGGCAGTAATTTATCTGAGGAAGAAATCATACCGGTTTAAAATAGGCAAAGCACTGTTATCAACTCGGGTGGGTATGGGTATTTTTTATCACCATTAGATTCGGCTACGTTTTTGACTCCACCACTATCACCTTAAAATTAAGCAACGGATTTCGATGCAGTTTTTTAATTGATAAAGTGATTGAAGAGGAAGGTTTATATGTATATTCTATACCTGTGCGAAGCCGGGGCAGGCCGCTAGTCTAAAGAAAACCCATTTTCAGGTTTAAATACAGGCCGTCGAGCAATTTCTTTTGTTATGTCTTATCCTTTTAGGCTAAAGTTTATAATTATAGTAATTTACGGCAGAAAATAAAAACAACTCAAAAAACTTCGTAATTTGATTACAAACTTGACGAAAAAAGTGTAAATTAAATTAAATCTAAAAAAAATAATTAAATCTATACTAGTCAAACTCATTAAATAATACCAAAATATAATAACAATATAATAAAGAGTAAACGTTTTAATATTGTACCGAATAAACTCAAAATTTACTGAAAACAAGCAAATGTCCAAAATACAAATATAAGTTGATTTTATTTTGCAAGCATATATTTAAATTTCGCATTCATATTGGGTGTATATCATAATTGTATGATAATGATTAGGTTCATCGACCACCGCCATACCAATGGGGGACACGTCCGTTTTTGATATAATTATATGCAAGACCGTTAAAGGTCACGTCGGGGATATGGTTTACAACAGTTACTTATACAACAGAGTATCGAGTGCCAAACCTCACGGTCCTGGCAGACCTGCCCGGCTTCCTCCACATTCATCACCCTTTACATACAAACACAAAACTTTCCGCGTTGACATTATAATCAATACATACAATTATTAAGAAATTATAAAAAAAAAATTGTAGCAAGGATATTAAAATACATATAAAAAATTTAGAAGATATAGAAACATTCAAAGAAATGTTGCCAAGAATGTTTAAAAAGCTCTAATAAAAAGCAATTTTAAGATTATTTTCTTGTTGGCCGAGTGGCTAGCGTACACATGCCTAACTACATCGACTTACCACGAGGCTCGAGTTCGATTCCAGACGGGGGCAGGCATTTGTGTGATAAAAATTTACATGTCTGCGTTTCCGGGTCTGGGTGTTTATAAAATTTATTCAAGTATCTATTTAAGTATTTCTATGTATTAGTATTATTGACTAACACCCATAACACACGCACATGCTTACTTTGGGGTTCGATTCAATTTGAGTGACTAGTCCAGGGATATTTATTTATTTATTGTTCTTAGTATGAGATCGCCAGTGATTGATCTTTACCCGTTGGTTTGAATGTTAATTAGACGATCCGCTTCTTAAACGACTTCAGAAGGGAGGTTCTGAATTCAGCTACACATTTTTTTGTACGTTACACAAATACTCGACAATTCATGAATGGATTTTGATGATTCCTTTTTTATCGCCTGTGTGGTTTAGCGGTTCAGTTGTTGGACTTGACTGCATGTGGTCGGGTTCGAATCCTGGGTCGGGCAACAAAAAGAAAACTGGGTTTTTCCAATTTTCTAATAAAAAAAAAGTTGCTCGAGATTGGATACGTGCCCGGTTGTCGATAGGATTACCACCTATCACATTGTGGGACTTAGTGTCTTCGGCTAGTCGTGGGTGCCCTGGTTGTGCCTCTGCCTACCTCTTCGGGGATATGGGCGTGAAGATACTTCCTTTTTTTTTGTTAGATCATGTTTCCGAGGTAATACCACATAATCTTTTTAAGCAATTGGGGTACAGCACTTTTCGGGTATATTGATACGTAATAACATATATTTAATTAATAATAATAAATTATCTTTATTTCACGTAAACCTAAAAGAGGCACCTGTGACGCGTCTATACAATATTAAATCTACCACCGGATCGGAACGCGGCTGCTTACTGAGAACCGGCAAGAATTGTTTATTTGTACAACTAAATACGAAATGAAGGCCGGTTGTTACAGTTTTCTTATGTGTTTTGTTAATTCAAAGTGTTACACGCAAACGTTTACTTATTTAATTTAAATAGAAGAAAAATTTATTAAAAGAACAAAAGATGAAATCTCAAGTAGATTAGTTAATTGTTTAAAAAAAGCAAACATTTTTTTGTCATTAGCAATAAGCACGGTTTGTATAAATAAAACAAAACAATTTAAAACGAAAGGAAAACACAAAAATTTAAACAATGACGCTGAAAGTTAACAAATCGCAAAGCTTTAAAACAGTCTCGCAATTAAACATACTCGTAGACATTAAACAAAGCTATAAAAATGGTGTTTTATTCGATAAGATATCCTTTACAACTTTCTCTTGATTAAACTTGTCTCGGAAATAAAGTCGAGGATCGGTTAATAACGCAAGCGAAATAAAATACCAATACAATTTACTTTTACAGGGAAAATGGAGTTTGAATATTTTATAGAGCTAAGTCAATTCACTTTATAAAGATACCTGACTGTAACAAATAAGTGGGACAATTGATGGCAGTTTAAGCTCGTAGAAAGAGCTCATATGCTCAAAGAAAGAAACGATGTAAGAAAAAGGACATCTATGTGTTATTATTATAATTGAGGAAGTCGGAGATAAAGAACGTCAAATTCATAAAATTGTATGAGGAATCAAGATGTAGAATGAAACCTTTTTGCCGGTCTTTACAAAAGGATAATGACAAGAACATGATAACACGTACCTAGCTCAATATAGGCAATATTTTATTTAGGTCATTTTATATATTTTATTACATATTGAAAAATATAAGCACTGTTTTATCCACTCAATACATATAAGTGGAAAAAAATAATAATAATGTTTCTCAAAATAGAAAAAGTCACAACTTATTGTATCACTTGTACTTTCCATAATATAATTTTATTATCTTCTTTGGACAAACGGTTTCCCTAACTAAGCATCATCAGCGCTATCACAATCATCACACAAAAAAGAAGGGACCTTCGGTACCCTCAGAAATTATGTCTAGAATGGAATTCCACCGAGCGCTGACGACAAAAAGCATAGAAACTAGAAAAAAATCAAGTTAGATCAGTACCTAGTTATACGAAAAAACTTGATATTCCTGTGACTCGAAGATACTATTAAGGACCTAAGGCATAAACAAAACTATGCAAGATAAAAAAAGCAATTTACCTTCGAAGCCGAAGAAAGTAAAGTCCAAAGAAAATGAACAAATTCACATAAACAAGTCCATCACTGGTACCAGGACAACAGAATAACGCAGAAGTACAGTAAGCACACCTGTTGGTGCGACACGAAAAGCGTTACTGGCACGAGACGGCTTCGAGCACATTTATCGTAAGTCGCGTCATGCGGAAGCCGGTTCCGAGCATATCGGCAACTTCGAAGAAATCGCGGTAACAGATGCTTTCGCAAATTGAACTTGTAATAATAAACCCGCTACTAAATATTGGAGAACAATGACAACTTCCGAGAAAATTGACATTATCGTTATATCAAGTAGACAGTGTAAAAATGTTCACATGCGCAAAATAAGTAGACTTATGAAGATTTCAACCTTTCATGTTAAAAAAAAACTGTTGAAGTTTTTCTGTTAGCTAGAGGTCATCTCTATTATAACAACATCTTAGTCGATGTACCAAAACGGATTTGATAGGCGTGTTAGGCAAATTCTTTGACCAGACCATAATATAACCTCACCTTATAAGCCTCAGAGGTGTTGAAAGTGGGCAGAGACAACGCGTGGTAGACTAAGCATGAACAAATCTCATCATGATTCGAAACTTTAGTTGAGAGCCAATCAAAAAATGTGAAAGACGCGGTACTCATACTTGTAGTTGACAAGTAACAAACATTACTAGGTATATATTACGCACTTGATGTGCCTACAAATTCGCTGGAAATGGTGTAACTGTTTTCTTCTAAAGTTTGTTCTTGTTTTAAGAGGCTAAAATACGTCAGCAATATACTGTTTTTTTCATACAAAACAATTATGGATCTTGGCGACAAAATACACAAGATTAACTTTAATATGCTTTATAAGACTAGTGTTTCCAAAACAAGTCTTAAATCTAGTGTCGATATTATGAAAATATCGACACCAGATTTAACATAAACATAGATAAGTATTATACCTAAAAGATATCTGTTTCAGTTTTTATATATTTTTTTCAAATTACTTTTATAGTGTCAAAAATAGTGATTTGGCGCTTAAGACATTTACTTTAGAGCGCAATATTTCATAGTAATCAAGGAACGGGGGAGTGCGCTGATTGGCTCTTCTGGCTGACTAAGTATGGGGCCTTAATGTAAATAACAATATTTTATTGAATCAGGCGTTACTTTGCAGAAATCCGTTACAACAGATGTAAAATAAGCTTTTGTTTTGTTAATTTCACTTAAGCTTACGCGGAATTAGCAAAATAAAGGCATATTTTACATCTGTTAAGCAGCTATAAGTAAAGGAGAAAAAAGCTATTTTGAAATCAGACATTTCAATTTCATACTGTCCGAGTCAGAAGCTGTTTACGTTAAAGTAACGTTTGCTTAATCTGTCACATGCGCTTCTGTATCAAACGCTTTATTAAGATTTATTCTCACCGCCATCAAAAATTTCAGCAGCTTTTGAGGAAAACTTGAAAAATTTACAAGATTCTAGCATAAAGATTGTCGACCCACATTTGAAACAGCCAGTATCATAAAATATTACTGTGGGAGGTCTCCTCCATTAAGGCAGATAAAGGCTATGCTACGAAATAATATATATCAATGCAAATAAACGATCTCCTGTCATGTTTATCTTACATTTTCAGTGGTGATGAAACTAAAGTTAAATTGATAACTTTTGTTATTTTATATCAGATTAGGTCAATGAAATGAACTGAATTGGGTATCTATTACATAAATACGTGGGGAGAAACCTCTTTTAACGATAACTACGCGAACGATAGAGTACGAAATTTGACACACATTTAACATTAAATATTCATTCTTTTAATTTCGTTTCGTTTCGTTCTTTTCGTTCGTTAATATCGCCTCTGTGGTCTAGCGGTTCAGTTGTTGGACTTAACTGCTAGAGGTCCTGGGTTCGAACCTCGGGTCTGGAAACAAAAAGAAAATTGGGTTTTTCCAATTCCAATACCCAGTTTAACCCAATTGATGGGGGAGTTAAAATAGGCTGTAGTACCGAAACTAGAGCCTTGAGGTCTTTAACTTAAGTTTGGAACTCACCATTAACATCAACCAGTTAAACACAATCAGGAAATCCGTCTACTTGGTAGCATTTATATACTTCAATATTGTAAAAATCTCGTGTTACGGTGCTTCTGGTTGCATTTGCTGAAACTATAGAACAGAATATCCACAATTTAATATTATATTTGCAAAATTCTCACAGATAAACTGCTGGATCGATTTTGGTATTAGATGCATATCTAATTTTATCAAAATCGCTCCATCTAAGCGTAACATAGGCTATATTTGAAAAATTCTCATCCCCCAAAGCACTATAATGAGGAAAGATAAGTTAGTATAAAAATCATGATTAATTTAATTAAAACAGGTATCCGAAGTAACTATTGAAGGGCGACAAAGTTGCGGGTAAGCTCTTAGTTATATAGTAAATTATTATTTAAATATTTGGTAGATATGCGAACAGGTCAAAAAGTATATTTCAAACCACTAGGAGATGTGACTGGCACAACGACGATAGAATGTTTAGCTATACTATACGTACAACGGATAAACTAACTACAATAATATAGGAGTTATTTACAAGAGAATGCTACGCCAGTAGTTCGGACATCGGAATGTTTGACAACTATGTACATTTCGACTGATGCAACATCGAAATGCCTTCACTCAAAGTGAATTCTATTTAATTTATGACTTCTAGGACTTGGAATTTTCTATTACAAGAATATTTCAAGATAAAAAAGTATTTTCTAGAACAAATGAAAATTTCTCAATAAGAGAAAAATATCGAAACGGTTTACAGCTTGTAGAATAAATAGGTATAAGAAAGAACACGATCTATTATTGTTTATAATGAATACATAAATCGCAGATATCAAGTTCACAAAACAAATGTACCACTCATACTTAAGTTTTACGTTTTTTGTAAAATTATATTGCATCAAATATTGCACAATATTGGTCGAGTGGCTAGCGTACACGCCTAACTTACATCGACCAACCGCAAGGCTCGGGTTCGATTCCCGATGGGGGCAGGCATTTGTGTGATGAACATTTAGATGTCTGCATTTCCGGGTCTGGGTATTAAATTTATTCTGGTATATAATTAAGTATTTCTATGTATTAGAATCATTGACTAACACCCATAACACAAGCATATAATTTGCTTACTTTGGGGTTAGATTCAATTTGTGTGACTTGTCCTGAGATATTTATTTATTATTATTTATTTACACACTTACACTGCATTATGCATTTACACTGCATGCATTGTGCTGACGCTCGTGAACTTGGCGTGCAAAACTCTTGTTAATCATTTTTTTTATCGGAACGGGTTTAAAATCGTTTGTACCTAATGGTACCACCTTTTTTTTCGTTTGTGCCTCAATAGTTACTAGATCTTGTTCAAACCAATTTTCGGTGAAAGTCTACATGGTAATGTACATCATATTATAATACATACCTTTTAATTTTATCGTTCTTTTATTTTAGTAGTTAAAGGAAGGGAACACATTTTACCACTTCGAAAGCATCTTTCGCGCAAACTCTTCAGTTAAAAAAAAATGAAACCCTAATTTTTTTGGTATTTCTCTATTTTTATGTAAATGTTAATGCGGTATACAGAATACATCTACTTTGAACAGCATAGCTCTAATGATTTGGGAAAAATGTAGCTGCGACATACACACGGACAGACAGACAGACATGGAGAATCTATAAAGCTCCGTTTTTGGCCTTAGGCTACGGAATCCTCAAAATAGCAAAAAACATTCCGTCGAACCAAGGGAAATAAGGTTTGTTTTTTTATCTATAAGTAGTTCTTTCGGAGAATTTTGTTACACTCGTTTAGGTTGTATGGAAGAAATCAAAATGTTTGTCCTGGTTTCCACGCAATTGAACGGGATATAAAGTATCCTATATCAGTGTCTTGGTTCTATGCTACCTTCCAGTAAATTTTCAGAAAATCGCTAGAGCCGTTCTTGAATTTTTAAAAATAGTGTAACTAACAAGACTTTTTATATATATAAGACTAGCAGTTTTTTAGCACCGATTTTGATGAAACAAAGCCTATGTCACTCAGGGATAATGTAGCATTCTAAGGGTGAAAGAATTTTGAAATCGGTCCAATAGTTTCGGAGCCTATTCATTTCAAACAAACAAAAAATCAAACATTTCCTCTTTATAATATTAGTATAGAAAAGTATAGATAAATTTGATATTTATAAGAAGAAAGAAACGTCTGAAATTCAATAGGTCCTCTGGCACTCGATATCACCAACATTTCACAGTTTTATCAATCCAGTAACAAGAAGAAACATTTGCTCAAGGGTCTCCGGTTTCCTCCACGAGGGCAATACAAATTGAGGCTTTAATGCCTACTTTGAGATGGAAGGCCCCGATTATACAAACAATGACATACTTTTTGCAGAAAGCGTGCTGAGTTATTTTGTTAACCCATAAAACTCATTATCGTCATGATATCCTGGTATTGAGATTTCGTCAGCCTCTTTGTTTTATTTAGATTTA
>NJDC01003668.1:119193-131126 GCA_002245475.1 Calephelis virginiensis
ATTACATAAGATTGTTATTATTTAAGGCTGACAAATAAAGTTTTAATAAATAAATATGAAACATTAACATAACTACTAGTATGGTATAGTTTGAAATTAGGGTTTCTCATTAAGTACCTTAGTAATAAGCCTACATAAGTTTAAATATCATTATAAACTACATTTGTTTTTCTTCTTTTACAACTCTTGACATGCACACTGTCTTAAAAATAATACCTACAATTTCTTTTTACAATATAATTAAGTTATTATTAGATTATTATACATACTTTATAACCCCCACTGATTTCTGCATTAGCTGAGTTTTAACTTTGTGAATGTTTAAAGTTAATTTTAAGTAAGAAGGTGTTGCACAAGAATTAAAAAAAAAACTCCATTTGCATGGAAATGTGTATTATTTAATGATAACCAATCTCTCCAGACATTAAGCTAGGGTCTAAACAGTTTAAGTAGGTAAGGTTTGTCTAGCTATTTTTTTTATTAGGTCAACATTTTATTAAGGTTACCTATTTATGCAATTTTAACTGACAATATAATAAACAGGTTATCGCGGATTTTAACAACACTAATTCGAAAATATATATTGTCCTACCTTTTAAAATTAATCAATCATAACATTGAAACAATGAAAGATTTAAAACCTACATTGAAGAATACGAAAATATTCAGAAAACATTAAAACCGTTACACGATAAGAACTTGAACTATTTCGCCATGAGGAAGTTATTTTCCATTTTTTTTATGTTAAAGTTTGAATTTTGAAAAATATTAATTTAAATTTAAAACCGTTACCTTTTAAAATCCACAGCTGAGGCAGGTCACAGGAACAAAGTGGGTTGAAGATATGAACTACAATAAAAATACTAGTCAATGTCACAAAGTTTGTTCAAAGCTTTACACTAATATTTAATAGTTACTAATGATTATCACAACGTATATTACAACTAGAGTTAATTCAAAAACTAATATTTTGATAGGCTAACAAATTCACAACACATTGCACGACGCAACCATTGCATCGTTAATTTTTTTACTAAAAATGTCAATTGCAATTTGCAAACATTCCAAAATCAAGACAGCTGTCACTTTTAGTGCTGCCAATTAAAAGTTAAATATAAATATTTTGTTATGAATATTTAACAGCGAATTTATTAATCCTTTTCCTATTTTACAAATATTTCATTATTTACCTAAATTGAAAGCAATCACTATTTGCTTAACTTTTAAATGAAAAAATGTTTCTAGCGACATCTGTGCCATGACATCGGGATTGGTTAAGGTACGCGGTACGAACATTCTTAAAATTTAGATGTCTATTATTTTGCTTTGTAGTACTAAAAGAAATCCAGAGATGGCGCTTTCTAAAAATTATTTAGGTGTTCAAAAAAGTAATAGTCTTTCCGATTAGTAATAGTAGTAGTAGATTGGAACGTGGTTCTGATTACAATGTCTCAAATTGAATTCCAAGAAAAGAAAGAAAGAAAATTATTTATTTGCGGAATATGTGTGTAAATGAGATGTAACAAAAATATTTAAGTATATCAACATTTTTACCATATTTAGTTGTGCAAATAGGTATTTAAACATTGATAAAAAATATTATTTAATTACATATGCTTTAACTATTAAACCAGTTATTTATATTTATAACACTTTATAACCAAACTGATATACCTACCTAGTTTTCTTGTTGGTTCACTTAAACTTACAAGAAAGTATTAGTGTACACTTATTGTACCGAATTGTACACGTCAGGATCACGCACACTTTGATAATCCACTTTAATAATTTGATAATCCTAAGCCGCTTCTATTCATAAATGTATGGAGCAACGCACACTATCGCACTATCCTTGATGCGGCCTAGTCATCAAACAGGAGACTAAAAATGATATTATTAATGTGAATAGAGCTTGGAATAGAGGCTAATGACATTTTAACCCTTAACGCACGGATTAGTGCACGGAGCACTACTTGAAGATTTTAAGGTATTGTTTCCTCTCTTCTTTTTTACTAATTAATAATTTTTTACTAATAATTGTGTAGGTACCTATTTGTTTAAGTACGATGGTACGATTACATTGCAATCTTCCATCACCAATCATACAGAAGGTAGGTAACAAAATTTTGACAATCGCCTTATCAAGGGAGGTGATACTTTGCATTTCATGGTTGACCCCAAATTTAAAGGTATGATTCTAGGTACTAGATACATTAGATACCTTCCTATTAGCACAACTGAGGCGACCAAAAATATAAAATAGGTACTATTAAAATTACTGTTGCTCACGAATTTGCCAGCACTTCGAGCTATAATTGTATTGAATTACGGCCGTATTCTTTAAATGTGGGGACAATAGCAGTGTTGGCTGTCCCATGATATTCTTGAATACGTGGTCGACAGATGTTATAGATTTTAAAAATACCTAATAAACCAAAAAAACATAGTTTCATCCTCTCTTTGTTTTAGTTTTTTTGTAGATATAGTGAAGGTAGTGGTTATTCCCATATTCACTAACAAATATCCCTGGACAACTCACATAAATTGAATCTAACCCCAAAGTAAGCAAATCATATGATTGTGTTATGGATGTTAGCCAACAATACTAATACATAGAAATACTTAAAACCATACTATTATATAGAAAAGCTTTATTAAATACCAAAATCAATTTAATAAACACCCAGGCCGGGAAATGCAGACATCTAAATGTTCATCACACAAATGTCTGCCCCCGTCGGGAATCGAACCCGAGCCTCGCGGTAAGTCGATGTAGTTAGAAGTATACGCTAGCCACTCGATCAACAAGGCGGTCCTGGACTGACAGCGTTGAATGATTGATTGACAGCCTCTGCTCTAAATTAATTTATCGGCTACCCGCTATACATTGGGGATATCGACATAAAGGCGCCAAAAAAGTTAGCTTTTAAATCTGGATGAATTGGATCATGATGATGAGAAGAATTTGAGTTGCTTCAGACTTTACAATCTTGTCCGCGTCACTGCACTAGTAGGTAACTGATTACCAGATAAGTTGCTCGTAAAGAGCAAACTTACGTTGTCATACATATTAGAATCTATATTTGTTATCCTTGGCACTTGATGGAATTCCATTGTATACACACATTTTTGAGGTAAATGCTTGTACTTTTCCACTATACACCTTATTTAACACTTTATGTAACGCTTTAGCCAACCGATTTCACTTTTCACAGCATCTTCAGGGCTTTATTTGTACTCTATAGTGTTACATATTATATTGTTTTAAAGCCCTGATGAACCGTTGGTTCACGGTCAACTTTCAAGTAGAAGCTCTGCAGAACCTAGATCCAAATATTTAATTAATATCAGTGCTAATGGGAGACTGGGAATTCACAGCACTACTAGCTGTGCAGTAAACTTCGTACTGCCCGGCTCGTGCAGTGTGATTTTTAACATTTATTTTTAACATTCCAGATGTTTGGGGCGAAGGGCAAAGACATACATAACAAGTCAGTGATCATTAAAATCGGTACAGCCGTTCCCGAATTAAATCCGATAAAATAGTACCCACAAGTAGTCAAGTTTAAACAAGTTTAAAAAAGAACTTGTAACAATGGGTTTAATCATAATATAACAAATACAGAAACCCAACATACCTGGTCACGTGACTAAGTACTAGGCACATAACATGAACCTCTGCTTGTTTAATTTAAAAAAAAATCTATGGCTCCTATATGCTACGGTTGTCTCTTAGCATCAGGACTCAGGAGAGCCTTGTGGTTCTTCGTTGTTTTATCTTTTATCTGTATATTAATAAGTCATGCAAAAAACTTTGGATTCCTTTTTACGAAAACTGCGCGGACGCAGGAGCATAAAATTTGGCACACTTATAGTTTATGTGTAGGAGAAGTGCAGAACGCTAATATTTTTCAATAATAATGCTTATCCACTTGCACGTCCGGCGCACGCGCCCTGACTTACCTTGTACGTCCAGGCGCAGAGACCGAGAAATCAAGCGTCTAGTGGCTGCGACCTTTAGTACAAAAATCGTAATAGTCACAGCACTACAATTGCTACACCAAAACAAATAGTATAACAAAAATGTATATAACATAGGCAATAAACTCTAGTAAGAATTACGTTATAACTCTTACTGAAAAGTACAAAAATTAATAGTTGTAAACTTAGATTGTAATAATATTTTTCTTCGACCTAAGTTTTTACACCACATGATTCCATTTATGTTGTTTTTAATAATTTACAGTCAAAATAGATTGAATAAGCTTTCTTTTGATACTGCTATTGTCTTTCTACGATATTTTTAAGCAAAATAGTAAACAAAAATATACCACCTATCCCTAAGCAAAATTTTTTAATGTTTTTTAATGATAATATTCATAAAGTACATTAAATCAATAAGTAAAACATTACCCACACTACCATGCATTTGACACACACAAACAAATATATTGATGATAACGATAAAAGATCACAGATGTCGCACTAAGAAGTTTGGAAACAAAGTAGTTGGTCTTGAAAAATGAAGATGGCGTTCTTATCAACGAGATATTAAAATACAAAACAAGGGCTAAGTACAAAAATATAATTTCATAGTTATATAAAATTTAGTACAGTATTTGCTTATATGAGTACATAATTTGCATACTAATAAAATCTAGATAAAATAAAATATTTATTACCATACGAAAAAATAAGACTAAAAAATAAACAACTGATAAAATATTTAAATTACTTAAGATGGTTTTCTAATTCGTATACATTATTTTTAATATTAAGTAACGTGTATATCGTTCTATAAACTTTTTTGGTCTCAATCTTTTGTTAGAAATATTTATTTTTTTATTAGAATTCAAGTTCAAAATATTTACAATGGAGACAGAAGAAGTAATTTTATTTATATATTAATTATTTATTATATATTATATATTAATTATTATTACCTTGTCTTTAAACTTTTACCTCGGAGGCATAATCCTCGAGGTTTGACACATTCAGATTTATTTTTATAGATCGGGAGGACAATGAGGGCAAATCAGTAAACCAACTTTATCCTGCACCAGCACGATTAATACGAAAAAATACCTAAAATCGTGAAGTTTTAAAAAATAGTCTGCTGCAACAGAATTTCCAGGTCCGGTTCCGTACATACACATAATATGCAAAAAAATAGTAAACTGAACTTAACATCAGGTACCACCACGCAATCGTTTAAACTCAAGAAATAATATCTACTAGGAAAATAAGCCCCGTCTCGCTGCGCTTTGGTAACTTCGTTCGTCTCATCGAATTTAGAATGCCTACAAAGGCGTCCTAATCCTAACACATACTCTTCATAGAGTATATGACGCTTTTGTAGTTTCGATCATTTTAAAGGTAATTAAAAATGTTAGTTAGCGTTCCTGTTATTTAGAAGTAGTTTTTTCTGCGATGATGACTTATGATTTGCAGAATATAAAGTGACATACCTAGTTGTTTCATGGCTTTAAATTTGCATATGTTTCGGTACACCAACTGTTTTTCTGTCTATTAAGTCTGTTTCCGATAGCAAGCGTCTCATACTGGTACTCGATAAGTTAACTTTAGCGGCGGTACCTGCCCGATTTATGAACAATTTGATGCGAATAAAATAATGGCATTTTTTTCATGGTAATTTATTCTTGATTTAAAACTACTGCAAGATAGGTAAGAAAAAATATGATACCTATTACCAAAGACAATATATTTACTAATCTCTGCTATTATGATAGTTTCTGGGATAGATTGCTCTTCGTATAAATAACTAATAAATTTAATGGAAAAAGACAATCTGTTTCGTTTAGTCACTTGTTTGGTCACTTGCACGTTTCTGAGTTAAGTATTTAACACTAAGTTAGCGTCTTACTTAAATCACCTTATATTTGTCAGTTTAACTCAATATCAAGTGTAACCCGGGAATGTGCAAGTGGCCCCTGATTAATTACTGATATCTAACTCGGTGACAGAGCTTTATAGTTCTGAATACTCTTCATAAGAACAGCTTGTATGATCTGTATGGTATATTTTTTTCTGTTTCTACATAAACGCGATTTAAGGTACATAAGCATCAGCTTAGCAATTAACTAGTAAAATATTTGACGTATATAGGCTGCTAATTATCAATTAATATATTTGCTTATTTTTCTATTAATATTAAAAACTACACAAATGAAATGCAGAACTAAATAATGAGTTTTGTGGAGGCCAAATATTAATGGTAACTTGGTTAATATTTTTCACAAACAAAAAAAATAAAACACTGGCACTATAAACATTTGTTACAAATAAACATGCAAATCATTTCGAACATGCAATTAATATAATAATGTTAAACTTTCTGCTAAATACTGTGATTCTCTACAATTAAATTAATTTATTTGGAAATTTGATGTGTAATTTAATAGCTGAATCACTTTTAATTTTGCAGATAGTTTAAAATTACTTTGATTATTAAAAATAAGACTAAATAACAATAATTATCGATACAATTTGAAAGTTTACTAATGTGTCATTTTGTTTCGAATTTCGAAAATGTGATATTATGTTCTGCGAAAAACAGTTCTATGAGTTTGCTTATAATTTTAAGCAAATCACTCCATTTGTCAATCTGGAAAAATATCAGTTTTTAAGCTAGATCCTAACAATGTTATTACATTATAATGATGGTTTTTTGGGGCTTACTTGTCATTTTTCAATACATAGTCTATGTATACTAAATCTATGGTCTATGTAAACTCAAATGACAAAATAAATGATTTCAATAAATGAACCTTAAATAATTGTGTCTCATTGATTCAAAAGTTCTGCTTCATCTTGAGTTTAAATGAATTTAAAATAAAATAATTCCAAATTATTTGACAATACTTCAATGTCAAACCTAAACTTTTACGACTAAATCATAAGCATAGCGATGATTGTGATTATTGCCAACAGCAGGCCAAGCAGCGTCAACCAATCCAGATCTGCCAGGTGTTGGGAGAACATCAAAGTGTAGGAACAAGCTAACATCAACGTGCCAGAGTCGTGCCAATTGGGTTTCAACTTCTTATTATCGCCTGCCAAAATAACAAAATAATGCATAGGATAAAAATAATCAGCAGTCAACAGCATATACACAAAATGCTATTAGATATCAACACATATTGGACAAAACTATGAGCAGGGTGCAAATGATTATAGTGAAATCCAAATTCCATGCATGATTAACGACCACGTACCTTTACTGTCGTTTTGTGAATTATGGTTTTGCTTTTTGATTCTCCAGGGGACTACATTGTTTGGCAGTGCGTTATTTTGACTAGAAGTTCCTTCATCAACAGAGTGCCTTCTCAAATTTTGACTTACTGTCCGAACTATTTTTGGTGAACTTAAATCCTCCCTAGGATTTTTATCATTGTCTTCTTGGCCTTCTTTATATTCGGTATTCGATTCAAACTTAAAAATAGTAGCCAATTCCTCTGATGAGTTATACTCTGTAGAATCAGCACCATCTTTTTTCGGTTCAATATTGTTTTCGTAAATAGATAGGTTAGCAGAGCTTCTTTTTTGGTTTTGATTTTTCAATTCCTGTTGTGTAACTTCTGCTAATTTTTCACTTGCTTTGGTGAAATTTTCTTCAGTGGTAAGAGGGATGTTCTCAGATGTGTTCGTGGATTTTTTGCTCAAAAATAATTTATCATTAACTTCTGATATGCCGGCTATTAAGTCTGATATTCCATCCTTTAATTCTTTGAAAGCCTTAATTTCATTTAATTCTTTAACAGTGTCATCATTGTTTAAAAAGGGGTTTAAATTGTTTCGCTGCATCTGAGGTGCCGATGATAGGCATTGTTTTGAAAATTCTTCATTTTTAGAAATGTCGTTGGAATATATTTCAGCATTTTTATCGAAATCGGCATTGTTTTTGCAAAACAGGTTTATTCCAGTAGTTATTGACTCACCATCTTTCGATTTTTCACAAATCATGTTTCCTTTATTTTCAACTTTAGACTCTTTGTCAAAACTATGTTTAAGTTCATCTTCCGCTTTATGAAGTTGATCAGATATTACGTATAAACTTTCTTCTGTTTTATTAATTTTCGATTCTTTTTCAGCTACACTTTTTAAACGACAACTAATGGTGTCTATATGGGATCCAGGTATATTTTCTTCTGGTTTATTATTATTTGTAGCCTTATCTGCCACGTCATTTAAAAATGGATACCTACCTTCGATCATTTTGTTATTTGCATCAGTTGTATCACTTTTATTTCGATTTTTGTCTAGTTCAGCTAACGCTACTCCTAGTTTGTTACTAGTGTCCATAGCTTCTTGAGCTAGCAAACTTAAGACATGCTGGAATTCATCTTTTGATGATCGCTTAGAAATTTGGGGTGATTTTGTTGATGGAGATGAACTTTTAGACTTATCACATGAAGTAGATTTAGCAAAGCATGTATCATCATTATGAATAAATGAATCATCTTTTGTGAAATGATGAGAAGGTGCATGGGTATTATTGACAAATAGATTAACAGTATTGTGTCGATGTTTTACCTTATTTCGGGGATGAGGATGGTGGTCCTTAACGTTATTGTCATTGTTTTCAAATGTTTCTCGAAGTCTTTTCATTACGTCATTGTTACTGTTTGTTTTCTGTAACGTAGGTCTACTAGCATTAATCGCTTCATCAATTTCTTTTTGTATCATTGAGAAAATATTTGCAGAAAGCGATCGAATTGCTCTTTTCTTTTTTATATTTGCAATGGATTCTTTAATTTGAGGGTATTCATTATAACTGTTGTTATTAATGTATCCACTATAATCATCATTGCTGAACAAACTCGAATGTCGATTATCCTTTCTAAGATTCCTATAAGCTAAATCATCAGCAACTAAATCAGGTGATCGCTTAGGTACGAAACGAGATCTTCCTTTATTTTCTGGTATTGCGTGTAAATAATCACTTTGTGGGGCTGGCGATATAGGTCCCACAGGAATTCCAAAGGGAGGTTGAGGATCCATAGTTTTTAAACGGCTGTTCGTTTGTTTAATATTTCTGTAAACGACGTCATCGTATACAACATCTGGTTCTTTTCTTTCAGAATGCTTATCATCATCTGATGCATAAGGTACATAAATAGGTGACGCTAACATATAACTGATTTGTGACTGTGTTTCTTTTGGATTTGGTTTCTCTTTGTTTGAGAATGAATTCATTCTTCTGAATGCCATATCATCCTGCAATTTATCTGGTAAGGTTGATCGTCTATTGATTTTTCTTAATGGTGTAGTGGGTTGGCTTCTGAGTTGAATATCGTCATCATTTCCGTTCCAATCATTGAAATGGTCGTTAAATTTCGGAGTCATTAATTCACGTCGTTCAGCTCTATCTAACAAATCTTCGTCGCCCAGACCGAGACTGTTATAAATTGCCTCAAGTTCATTAAGGGCGTCGTCTAAATTTGTAGATTTCCTACGTTCTGGACATTTCTCTTCATCGGATGTCACTTGACATGCACTAGGAACAAAAGTATCAGATTTATGACGCACATGAGTTTTGGTAGGCGATGTTATATTTTTTGTGGGCTCAATAGTTGATGACCTTTTATATTCCGTTGTAGCTTTCCACATCTTTGCCCCATCTATAATATCAAATGACTTATTGCGATTATAGCTATCAACACTCTCAGCCCTATTTTGCAGTCCTTTGTTCGAGAATCTGTTTTGGTCGGGAATAGATTTATACATATCAGTTGCATTTGTTTCACTATTACTTCTTGTGCTAGCAAATATACCTTGTTGTCGTCTTTGTCTTTCAGCGTCGTCAATTTTTTTCCAAAATTCTGATGCATTTTTTGGTCTTTTATGATTAGCTTCAACTCCAACATATGGCGGCGTTTGGTAGTCATTTATGTATTGGTTTGAGAAACCATTTTGATTTGTCTTTATACTTATTGGCCTCCGTGATCTTGGGCTCTGATCAGCATAGTATAAATAATCTTGTCTTAACTGAACAGGATCTTTTGCCACGTTTATATCATCGATTTTCTTTCTCCATGGTATATTGTTAGCAAATATGCCATAATAATTTGGTTCTGCGGAAACCGAAGCAGGTCTTCTAGGTTGCTCATTTCTCATTGCATAATGTTGAGTATAATCATTATTTTGAATAGCAATATGATCTTCAGAATTCGATAAAGGCCGTCTTAAGCCATTTATTCCGTGACTTACACTCCGTTCTTGACTTCTTCTCATTATTCTTTCAAAATCATTGTTTGGAACACCATGTGTCATATTTTCGTGATGAGAATTTCTGTCAATTTGTAATGAGTTATTATCGTAGCACATTGAAATTGGCGTAGTCACCTTTCTTTGCATATCTCGCGGGGGTGGTACCGGTGGTGATTTTTGTGTGATGTTGCCTAAGGGAAATTTGACACACATAATGCTTTCGGGGCTTTCATATTGGTTGGAAATGCTACCTTCTCTGTTACTGTTAATGCTATGAGTATCTTTGTTAAAAGTGTTACTGGGACATTTTATGGAATAATTAATATGTTCGTTGTTAACTTTTGCATTAAAATTAATAGATGAAAGATAGCTTTGGGTAGACGGAAAAGATGATATTGATTCAGATTTTAAAGGTATTCTTTTTGTCTCATTAATATTTAACTGATTGGATGGAACATTATTTGTATTTTCTCGCTTGCAGGTACCATATCCACTACTCTGGCTCGTTGGCGTCCTTGTTAACATTTCTACTTCCGCTTTCGTATAACCTTGTTGGAGCAGTTCAGCTTCCTTGTTAAGTTGATTTTCTTCGTCACGAGATAATCTTTTTATATATCTTTCATTTCTGGCACTTCTAGATTTCTTATTTAAGGAACTATCTCGCGATCGCATTAAGGAGTCTTCACTACGAAACCGGTTAATTGATGAAGAATTTGACGATTTTAGAGATTCTTCATCGCTACTTGTATCACCTCTTATGCTATTTCTTAATGCTTCAACACGAGCTTTTAATCTACTTTTTCTCTTTTTTTTCGTAGGTGTTTCCAAAATTACCGTTCCTAAATGAACATCATTTTTTAAGTCCAAATAATCTTTAGATTCATACATATCATGAATTTTCGTCTTATAGTTAAGTAATCCAGCTGATGGGTCAGACAAAATGCCATCATCTTGCAGTTCTCTAATATGAGGCTTTGCTAAGCTTTGTGCTCTTCTTGTATCTCTTATTACTATGTGGTCAAAATTATTGACAGCGGGTGTTCTCTTTTTCTTTTTGGTTTTCTTTTTCGATGGAGATTTGCCACTCACTTCATCTGATTGTGAAGACGAACCACTGTCTTCTTCTTTCTTTTTTCTTCTAAAAAGTTTACCGATAGACCATTTTTTGTCTTTTTTAGAACGCTCTTCCATATCAACTTGAATAGGTCTGTCGATGCTGTGCTGGACGGAAGTATACTCTTCATGGTAAGGACGGTATGACGTAGTTGACCCGGTGATGTCGCGGTGTGGAACTGGCGGTGAATTGACAGTCTGAAAAAACCAAAAGCTTATATTAATTCAAATTGTCAAAATTGCCGATAAGTTATTACAATTCTGATCCAGATATTTCTAATAAAAAATCGAATATATCACAAAATTTTTTGTTCATAAACCAATCGCAAAAAGTATTCGTCGTGCATGTTCTTAGTACTTATCTACATACATACATATCTTTACGCCAAGTTCCTTACGGGGTAGGTAGAAGGTATCGAGAGCCAGACCTCACGATCCTGACAAACTTGTCTGACAAACTTATCTCGTAAATAGTAGTACTAAAGTATCTTCACGCCCATATCCCCGTAGTGGTAGGCAGAGGTACAACCAAGGCACCCACGACTAGCCGAAGACACTAAGTCCCACAATGTGATAGGTGGCAAGCCTAT
>NJDC01003668.1:135882-146637 GCA_002245475.1 Calephelis virginiensis
CGTATAGTGCAAAGAATCCATAAATTTTTCATTCATTGATCCAGAATCAGATGAGCTAAAAACAAAACTAAAAAAACGGTAGATATAAACGGGTCGTTACTCCATATTTCAGGCTATAATAGCCACCGCGTAGTAGTTCACAAATCCAGTTATTTATAAAGCTAGGTGTTACGATGTTTGTTCACTGTTATCCGATTTTGACCTGAATCCGGGAAAGCTAGAACCTATCTGTCCTATCTAGCACCAACGGATACTGTAATACGGTTTTAATTTTTATGCTGTTCCGTTCCGATTTTGTTTAAATATATGTTTACGTACTTCTGGTATTATTGGTACTACATATAATGAGAATAAGCTACGTTGAGTATTTTTTCAATTTATAAGACAGCAAAAAAGCCTGATGGACCCTGTAAATGTTCTATAAATTTTAGAAATAAAAAAAACTGCTTAAGACTGGATTTGTACTTGTACCCTTTCGTCATACAGTAGATATATCAGCTACTAACCATTAAGCTCCTGTGGCGAAATTTTGATTCCTTCTTACCTTTCACGCGATTTTTCTTTAAAATGTGTAGAAATTGAACCCAAACAAACGGAAAGTGCTAAAACTAAAAATTATCAACGTTATGAATGGGACTACTTAAAGCGGTGATTTTAATCCCAGAGTGCTACACTGACGGCTGCCCTACAGCAAGGAACAGGACGCTATGGCGAGAGGAATAGCCAAGGCTATCGAAACAATGTTTAAGGAATTATTTATCATATTTAGTCCGTTGCTATTAAATTCAATTTTATGAAGTACCTAAGATAACCGGTAAACTTTAAATTAATTGTGAAGAAAAAAGAAGTTAAAGTAAAGAAAGAGGTTTTCGATCACAATGTCAGGATGACAAGGCATAATACTAATATCGACGTCTAGAAGTGTTGTGTATTAATTTTTACCGCCACGAAATTTATTTGCCAGTGTGCCTATCACATAAAAAAGTAGATAAAAAAATTTAAAACAAGAACTTTTTTTTTATCAAGAACATAATCTTTTCGCCTATTTCACGAAGGCGTTAGCAGTGATACCAGACCACTTACGATTAACCGAAGGTACTCTACGAACGCACTCAGACAATTCAATTATCTTTTGAGCAGTCATAAAGTCGACATTTTCTGTACAAAACTGTTACTTAATGATAGATTAAATGTTAATTAACCAACTTTGAGTACGGCCGTCAGTCCCACGTTATGATAGGTAGCAAACCTATCGCCGACTAGGTTTTTAATTTGTAAAATCGAAAACACACTTTAAGTTGTCCTATCCGGGAATCGAAATCCCATGCAGCCAACGCAAACAAGGGGGCCGATTCTATATTTCTTTAGTGATAATCACTGGGTAGTGTACCTACATCAAATAGCTGTCAAATGACGTGTTTTATATTTGGCATCTCCAGCGACCGACAGAAATACAATGAAGATAGCAAATACAAAGTACGTCATTTGACAGCTAATATCAAATATATGGTTCTGTTGGGCTCCAAATTCATAACAAGATTAGTTAGTGAATTATGTGATCTGATTTAAACAGGCTTTGCATCTGAATTTAATCAGGATGGGATCAAAATCGGATTAAATCTGTGGACAAACACTTATTACTAGTATTTATTTTACGCCCAATCCAATTTCCCACGCATAAACGACAGACATTCTTTTGTCTAAATATAAAGGTTTATTTTTGGAATATAGATATTTTTTCAGCAGTTTGATATGAGGTGACATTACTAAATGTTGGTAAATTTTCTATACTAATAATAAATACAAAAGTCTGTCTGTCTGTCTGTGTTATGTGTTCACGAGTTTACCTGTGCACACTGGACCGATTTTAATAAATTTAGTGCGCATATAGCTTAACTAACCCGAGTTTAAATAGCTACTTGTTTTCAGAAACGAACGCCTATAGGACTAAAAGAAAGAGTGAAAAAGGAGTGAATAGGACTGAAAAAAGCTGACTTTTGCAAAACTAAAGACAGAATTTCGCTTATATAAAATTAATAGCGCTAGCTCACGTGTAGTCACTTATTAAACTGATATTGTGTATCCTTTAGCATTAACATCTTTCGACTTCAAATGTATATCATAACGATACGAAATCTGGCTGAAAAACACGAACGAAAACCGTTAGCGAAATCTAAAAATGAATCGAAATCGTACGAAGCATAATAAGGTACAGTAGTACTATTTAAATTATGCGCTTCGTCTTTATTCGTCAAGCTTCGGAAATCCGAATGTATTTTAAAGATATCTATATAGAGTTGTTATTACACATAATTAATCATGTCGCTTAAATTTAGATTAGGTCAGACTATTTTAAAATTAAAGTATAAAGTGTAAAAAGAGTGAAAAGTGTAAAGCCGAAGAGCATAATTTAAATAGTAGTACCTACTATAGCTACTCTTTTGACCACGACTGTATCTGTGTTTCTTTTACTTTTTATGTTATTAGAAAGCAAACAAGCAGATAGATTTCTTGGTGGTAAGAATTTAACGCCGCCTAGAGACACCAAAGGTGGTAATGGTGCGTTGCCAACCTGTGGTCGAGATGTTAGGCTTCAAGCAAAAGTAAGTTTACCGGCTTCCTTACTTTCTGAACTGGAACACGTCAACGGCAAGCATTGGAAGTTATGGTGGCAGGAATAGTTAAAGCGGTGGTACCAATTCGGGCGAGTCGCTGCGAAACTCTACCACCGAGTAGGATGCCACGGTGTTAATGAAGGTAAGCCTATGCTCACCTTTTACGAGCTGCCTGGCAGGAAGGCAGATGGTGTATTCTGCAAAGGAGCCCGTACCACCACGGCTCAGGCTTTCTAATTATCTTGAAAGACAATTTCATCAAAACCTGTCCAACAGTTTAGCGTAAGCAGATAGACACATTTCACATGTCACGTCTATTCTAGTAATCAAAATTATTTAATTAAATGTCACTCATTACGTAATGTTGTAGCACTCAAAAGCAATTTATTTTGGTGGTATTACGGCTTTAAGTAATAATATTACATGAACGTAAACTACACATAGATATTGCAATAAATTGTTTTTAATAATTATGGAACACTAGCTGTTGCCTATGGTTTCGCACGCGTTTTCACAGGAATACGTTGTGCGATCGGGATTAAAAGCCTATATTAATCTAGGTCACAATCTATTTGTGTTTCAAATTTCGGACAAATTTGTTCAGCCATTCGAGCGTTAAAGAGTATAACATCCTTACTCACAAACTTTCGCATTTATAATATTAATAGGACAAGCCCAAATACGGAAATATACATAAATAGGTTCAGGAATCAAACACAGGTCTCACTCTCATCAAAGATAAGGGACATAACACGTGTACGCTAAGCTGTACACTATTTATATCTCAAGAACGATTGAACCAAGTTGGCTGAAAATTGTTAAGGAGGTAGCCGTAGACGGGCATAGGATACTTTTAATCCCGTTTGATAAAGAAAATTAGCAAAAACAACATTTTAATCTTTCCCATACAAACAGAAAGGAAGGAGCGAAGTTCGCCGGGGCTGCTAGTATGTAATGAAATAAAGACTTAAGGATATCATATACATTTCAATATTACAAATCCAGGATTCGAAAGATGTTTATAATAAGGGTAATATAGACTAGTCTGGTCGTCTGGTCACGATTTTAGTTTTATCAGAAGCCAATAATACATTTTATCTGGGTTCGGTCATGTGGAAAGAATGGCAGATGAAAGATTGAGAAAACAGATATAATGCGAAAGTAGATGGTTGTATGTACCCGGGGAGACCTAGGTTGATAGTCCAATATCAATTCACTTCGATATTAAACGAAGATAGTATTTATGTTAGTTTCAGAAACTGGCGTACTTGTAAGAAAATTGTAATGAATGAAGAGCAAATAATAAATCTTGACCCTTGGTGCTAAATATTCTCTGTCTACTCCACAAGTGACTCGGCATATTGATATGTACGTATCTGCGTATTCGAAGGCGAATGGCGTTCATGCTAGGACTGATATAATTGGCTGAAGCGTATCGTCTGGTCAAATGAGGTGTAGACGCGAACTGCGCTCCAAATATAACCCTGGCAAGTGGTGAGTCAAGTGCACGCATGCTCGGAATGCTGTCTATCCATTGATTTACAATTGAAAGCTAAATGTTTAAGTGATCCCAAAATATAGCCGAGTAATAGATGTCCGTGGATTGATCTGAGGCTAACATTCAAGGATTTGCTTATTTTCAGGATTTCGACTGCTGAGATTGACACTGAACAAGCATTTACGTCATAGCGACAAAGTTAGGCCTAATGGTACCTAAAAGCTAAGGAGTCGTCGTGGCCTTGGTGTTAGTTTTGGTTATCTCGGGAGTTAATTTAACAAACTTATCCTCTCTTGTATCCTGCTTGGTAGGGAAGCGCTCGCATCTTACAAGCGTAGCTAGAAAAACGTTCGCCTCTTATATGCTGCTTGGTGGAGAGTCGCTTGCCTCTTACAATTGTTTGGTAGAAAACCATTTGCTTCTTCAAATTGTTTGGTAGAAAGCAGAAAATAACATAGAGCAATAGATATGAAGGAGTCATGAATCAACAGAGAAAAGAAACAGAAACTCAGTCCAAAGCTTTTTATGATTTAAGGACCAGACTTCTTTCCTGATGGTAAAAGAAAACAGTAGCCAATAGCCTAGATGTTACAGGTATATTGTGACCTGGATTTTAGACCACGAAAGTATTAGAATCAGAAAAAACTTTATTCACGTGAACTATACAAGTGGTACTTGTGCGCGTCGACATTTTTACATACTACCACCGGATCGGGATGTACAATGACATCTATAGGTGACGAATGCCTATGACCATCAAAAGAGGAGTTTTGCTTTCCTTCTAGATAAAAATGTAACTGTTACCCTGAATTAAACCTGTTCTAAATCAATTGTAATCTTTTAGTATTGTGTTCTCCGAAAGATAAAACTAGTAAATGTTTTTATAACCTGGTGTTTTAGTATTTATAGTTCGGGTAACACTGTCGCGTACTGTATTTTGAATGTTTTCTAAACTAGTATCAAGTAGAGACAGTAGAAGTATCAAACTTTAGTTAAAGTTTTGTGGCATTTTATAAAATTTTGATCATTGAACGTGCACAAATCAAATAATCACAAAGATATTAGTATATCACATATTTCCTCGTTGCAACAAAATCTCATTCAATGAGCCTGAGTAAGGAAGCCACTGCTTTACTCAAGACCCTGGCATGATTTTATTTGATGATTTATGGCTTATTTTCAATAATTTGAACCTGATTTTGTTAAATCGGGTAACGATGCAAATTACCACCTGACTGATAGCAAATGCTAACGTCAGTGCCAAAAACAAAAGAAAGAAGAAAAGAAACCTATAGTTTATTGTTGAACTCTCAGAATTGTCTTCTGAAACGGTAGAAGAGTCATTTCATTACTAACTTCGAATATCTATTAGCAATTATTAAGTTTATATGTATAAATAAATAATTTAAACTTTTTGTGTCTGTTTTTAGATTTTTTATGTAATTGTTAAACAAGCGTGTCCGCGGTTTTCCTTGTATAAAGACACCAAAGATGGAAATGGTGCAGTATTAACAAAAGGTTGAAGGCTTAAGAGTTTCGCGTAAGTTTATCGGCAACACAGACAGGACAACACAGACAAACTTAAACACAACTAACACGAGCACCGATATGATGAAAATGGGGATAGATGGGGCGGAGGTATCAAATTTTCGTGCCTCGAAAATGTAAATGCTTTGAAGGATATTTGGTAAAATTAACATAAATATACAATTTTAAATTGTCAACTCGACGATGCACCTTTAACATATTAGGTATAATATCTGGACGGCCGAGCTTTGCTCGGTATTTCTTTTTCAAATGATTGCTAGCTAGATCGATTTATCGCCCCCGAAACCCCCTACATACTAAATTTCATGAAAATCGTTGGAACCGATCCCGAGATTCCAATTATATATATATACAAGAATTGCTCATTTAAAGGTATAAGGTAAAAGTAATAAAAAAGGTACTTTTTACCATCGGGAGACCGTCAGTCTGATCGTTTAGCTACCTACGTGAAAAATTATTTACTTAGCATGACATTGGTATGCAATTGAAATAAATTTCATAAGCCTTTTTTTATCAATTTTCAAAATTTGGTTATCAATATTCTAACCAAAAAAAGTATATTCACGGCTGCAGTAGATAGGTAGAGGTAAAACCAGGGCAGCTATTACTAGCTGAAGACATTAAGTCTCACAGAGTAATAGGTGGCAAACTCATTTGCCATCTCGGGCAACGTTATTTTCTTGAGGAAATTTAAAAAAAACCTTTTTTTTATTTTGAATGGAACCCATCCCGGTCCTCAAGAAGTTAATTCCGACATTGAACCACTAAATAACATATAGGCAATATTCGAATCAACCTGTAAAACGCATATTAAATATAAAGAATTGTAAATTGAAGACTGATCTTATGTAATGGAAGAAACAAATCTGTATTTCAGAAACATATTGTATCTCCAAAGCATCCACTCAACATCCCTTTCAAAGCGTTCAAAATCTGACATTTTAGTAATTCATTAACCATCTTGTCACAAACATCGTCTAAAATCTATTTTTAAACAAAAACGGGCCAGTTTCCGCCTACTTTAATAAACTGCTCCCGATACGGGTACGGGATAGTGATTTATAGCGGTTATCGATATTTGTGTCGATAAAATTTAGGAACAATCGCATTTCCTTGTTTTCCAATTTATGAGATCGTGTTACCCGAATCGAGCGGCTTGCGTCGCTTACATACAAAAACCAAAAGAAATAGTAAGATGCAATTACGTTCAGTTTTTAGCCCCGAAACAAAAAAAAAATAGGGATAATACTAGTTTGACGTGACTTTGTCACGACGAATGATGCCACGAAAGACAAAACGAAAACGAATGGACGGATTTCGATGTGGATTTTGGGGTTAGAAACATGGCGTGATAGATATGGTTCTACTACTGGAGCTACATTAAGTAATGGTTTAGCTGGAAGGTTTTAATTTTATGATTATTAATATTTTATCTATACTTGTTTTTTTTAACTAATATTTTATCTAAAACTAGCTGCCCGCCCTCGCTTCGCTTCGGTTATTCAAGAATAAAAATCCTACTAATATTATAAATGCGAAAGTTTGTGAGTATGGATGGATGCAGTTAGCGCGCATGTCTTTGCTACGCAATCAACGATATTTAATTTTGCGCCAGGAGATTTTAACTTTTTGATAACTCATTAGTTGTTAATTTTTTTCTGATAGTGTAAATAGCAATTTTGATCTAAATTACACGCATAACGTATCTAACAGGTTTTTTTGATCACTTGAGAAGATCAGAGATGATCCTATATACATTTAATAATGATGATGATGTCTGTTTATTGAGTTATGCTTGATGTTTCCACCTTTTTAGCGTCGCTTCAGAATATATATAAACACGTCTAATTCAGAAGCAGAGTAGTTTTTGAATTAGACAATTTTCTGAATTAGCAAATGAAAGGGTAAGCTCTTTTCCACCGTCGAAAAATGTTTACCTTTTTATTTGCTTACACCTTTTGTATGTAGTAAGATGCCAGCAAGCGTTTTTTCCCTCCTTACACGTGTCCATGTATCGCATTCCCTATGATATCGCAGACTGCTGCAATGCTAACCATGTATTTTATCGTAAAAATGTATCGATATCGATGTTTACTTTTACAACTACAATCGGCTATTACCGTCGAAACTCCCATGTATTTGACGTTTCTAAAAAGGAACAGTTGTGCTTTACTTGTCAAACACATTTATTAGTTGAGTGATGCTCGCGGCGAGCCAAAGCGACCGCCCGGCTTTACGTGTCAACTTCAACTACTTGTATCCGGTGTGAACACCGCCTTATTTATTACCGTTCTACACAACCGTGACTACCATGCTTATTATCTTTATGGCCTTTAATAAAACATTTTCCCCATGTCTATAGTATTATGATGGCGTCGGGATGTAATGTCCTCTTTACTGTCTGATGCTTACTGGATTATTATGCTAGTCCAGTCTTTACCATAATCATTTGATATTCGGTGCTTAAAGGTGCTGTTGCCGGTAGACTTGCACACATTTCGTGAGATCCGTTGTCTCTTACCTTCGGGAGAGCATTATATTTGTACAAAATAAAAAAAATCAATTTACTTGGTAGAGAGTGAAGAATGCATAAAAAGTACGCGCTATTAATTATCTTATAACCACTTATTGAGCCAGTTTAATTCAAATATTTTATTTACTGTACATTAGGTTATTGAAGATTAGCAAATTATTAAAAAAAAAATCTTACCAAAACACCAGACTCATACCTAAGTACGAGTCTGGTGCTTTTTGTAGGTTCACAGGATTTTTGAAAGTAGAATGTATAACTGAGCCTCAATAGATACACTAGTATCATTAGCTTTGCATATTAAGTTAAAAAAAATAGAAAAAAATACCCAAAAAAGAGGAAATAAAAACTATACTTACCCATTATCCTAGTTATCTAGGGGCAAGTACAAGGCGAAATAAGTTGAATTGGGTAGTAGGTACAACCAGTCGGTAAATACAAGTAAAGTTTAGTCAGTACAGTCACAGTGAAAATAGTTAATGTCAAAAGCAGTAAGGCGTAGTATCACCACACGACCCCGGAGCCGTCGCCAGTCAGTATAATGATCCAGCGAATCTTGTGACATGTGCATATTGTCACATCATTAGTCACGGGCCCTGCTAGCGAATATCATCACAAAGATACTTGTGAAATTAGGTTGTGTATATTCGCTTTGCTATACTTGTTTTGTAATATTGTGTAATTTATATTCTTAGAGTTTTGCAAGGATAATATTCCTAGGGGGTTACCATACGCTTAGTAATATTAAAGTAAAGTATCTTAAAGCCCATATCCCCGAAGTGGTAGGCAGAGGCACAATCAAGGCTCCCACGACTAGCCGAAGACACTAAGGCCCGCAATGCAAGCCTATCGCCAATCGGAAACATATCCAATCTAGAGCAACGTTTTTTTTAATTAGAAAAACCCAATATTATGTTTGTTGCCCGACCCGGGATTCGAACCAGGGACCTCATGCAGTCAAGTCCAACAATTGAACCGCTAGACCACAGAGGCGATAATAATATTATTTCAATAATACTAATTGTCATCGCAAAAAGACAACTTTATAAGGTACCTATGCCATAAAGGTGCTTTTACAAATGGACATTTAGCAGCATGGAAATAATACTATTTTAAGCATTCATGGTAGGGTTTGCTAGAAGTACTCATTCCATTTTGTTAGGGAATCATTGAACTGCATTAAAAAAGAAATGCATAAGTAAAGCAAGGTTTGACTCGTTGGTCGAGTGGCTAGCGTATACGCCTAACTACACCGATCAACCGCGAGGCTCGGGTTCGATTCCTGACGGGGGCAGGCATTTGTGTGATGAACATTTAGATGTCTGTATTTCCGGGTCTGGGTGTTTATTAAATATATTCTGGTATCTATTTAAGTATTTCTATGTATTAGTATCGTTGACGAACACCCATACATAAGCATATAATGCTTACTTTGGGGTTAGATTCAATTTGCATAACTTGTCCAGTGAAATTTATTTATTATCATATTTTTTTTATTTATAAGGCGGAGAAACTGGTGATCTCTTAAACTACACTGGTGGAAAAGTGCTGTACATCAACTGGTCTAGGTAGGGATCCGTCGCCTTACTTATTCCTACTGCAATAATGATTGTGTCCTGTCCCGGTCTAAAGGGTAGCCGGTAGACTTGGACATCTCGACCACAGGACAGCGATGTACCTGTAACATCTAAGGTGTCTATAGTTGTCTCCTACTCTCAGGAGATGCATGTACTTGTTCGCTGATCGCTCACCTAAGAAAAAATTAGCCCCGATCGCGTTAACGCTATTGGTTGCAAGAAATACTAGTTGCGTTTATTCACCAAAGATGTGATGTAGATATTCATAACTAACAAGTTTCCTGATAGGTAGGCAGTTGATTAAAATTTTTAAAATACTCCTATAAAGTAAAAAATCTGATAAGTTGGTATCTTCTCGTCCTTACCTCTAAGGAGGTAGATAGAGCTACAACCAGGGCACCTACTACTAGGCGAAGCTACTTAAAGTCCCACAATGTATCACCTGTCAGTGGCCAATCTATCGCCAAACGGGCAAATATCCAATTCCTGGCAATGTTATTTGCAACAAAAAAAATATTTCTAGTCGTCCTAAGCTCGATTTCCAGAATCGAACCCAAGATGTCATATAGTCAACTTCAACATCTGACCACTAGATCTCAGAGGCGATCAACGAAATCTGAAAGTGGGTAAAACTTAAACAGTACAGTCGCTGTGAAAACGCTAGTTGAAGCGAAAAGCAGTATGGCGTCACAACAAAGTGTTCTTTACATCAGTATAATGATCTTGCGGCTTTGTCGACAGCTTGTGCATATTGTTATATCATTAGTCATGGGCCTTGCACGCAAATATCAGTTCCTTAACATAGAGACATGGTACCACCGCCTTATCTATTCCTGCCGCCATAAGGTCAGTACTTACCTTTGTCGTTGTCCGGTTTGAAGGGTAAGGTAGCCGGTATACTTACTTTTGCTCGAGGCCTAACATCCCAACCTCAGGTTGGCAAAGCATCATTACCACTTGTGGTGTCTCTAGGCGGCGTATATTTCT
>NJDC01003668.1:148298-163341 GCA_002245475.1 Calephelis virginiensis
GTTTCCGGCCGTCAGACCCGTCAACGGATATTGGATTGAATATGGAAAGCTACATTAATAATACATTACAAATTATAACTCCATTATGTTTGTTACAGACTGACAATTAATAAAATACTCGACCATATACATGTATTACTAGCTGTTACGAGCGACTTCTTCCGCGGAACCAAGAAACACTTGACAGTTATCGTTATATTATCACCAACTTATAAAAAATCCCTAGAGATTTTTACTTATTATGATATTCTGATATCAAAGCTATATTGCTGCAAAGTTTCATAAAAATCCGTTTAGCAGTTTTTGCGTGGTATTAATCCGGGCGAGTCGGTGCTAAGCTCTACCACCTAGTCAGATGTCACGGTGTTAGTGACGGTGAGCCTATGCTCGCCTTTTACGAGCTGCCTGGCAAGGAAAGCAGATGGTCTATTCTACAAAGGAGCCCGAACCAACACGTGGTAAAATTACTACTAGCTACTAATTAAGCAGAAAATCTAGATCATAGATCATCATAATCAGTTGTTTAGGTGTGGATAAAATTTTTAGTTGGAACTTATCCTTAGTTTTTACTTCTGCACTCAGAGACGCCCATTATCATTTTTACAGTCAAAAGTCGACATTTATCACACAAAATTGAGACAATGATAGAATTAATGTTAATTGACAAGACAAAAAGTATCTTCACGACCATATCCCCGAAGGCACAACCAGGTCATCCACGTCTAGCCGAGGGCACAATGTGATAGGTGGCAGCCTATGCCAACCGGGCACATACACATACAACGTCATTTTTATTTGAAAATTGTAAAGATACATTTTCTAATTTTTTGCTGCCCGACCCGGGATCAGAACCCGGGACCTCAAAAAGTCAAGTCCGACGCCGGACCGCTAGACCACAGAGGTGACTATAATAAATGTAAATATAACCATCTTTTAGTGAACTCGGGCTTAAGATCGCTCGCGAGTTCCTCGGTTAAATTTAATGAGTTAAACTCTACCTAAGCCGTAGAGAAATTGTGGCGTGAAGATCCGTAAACTTAATAGGTAAATCCGAAAGTAAGTAAGTGTATAAGTTAAACTTTCAAACATAAATGGATTTACCTATTGTACGACGCTAACTCAGAGTTAAGTCCTTAACCCATGAACGTGCAAGTGGCCCTTAACCCTTTTCACCCATTCTTTAATATTAAATTTTAAACGTTTTAAACAATGTCTTGAAATGTACGTCTTTGAGTTATTTCGGTCTGTTGGTGCGGCCACGTGACCTAGTACCAACATCCAACTACAGCGCTTGACCTACTCGACTAACGAATGCATTCCATATCTCAGCTTTATTATAAACATCCAAATGAGTTACAGCTTTTTAAATGGTGTTTGTTTCTTGTTTCCGTTGTTTTTATATAGCTTTCATATATGAATCCTATGTTGGTTCCATTAAAAATATGGGCCAATATATTACTTTACATTTGTCGCTAACACTGAAAGTATATTTTGGAAATTAGAATAGGATTTGATTGATATTTTGATCAATTTTTATGATATCGCTTGCCAATAACATATCTATGGACAGGATAAATATGGCAATTAAGTATGGGATAGGCCGCCGGATACGCAGATACCTAGATTGCTTGAAATCCATTAGATTGAGATACATTATTAACATTGGCCGTTAGAGGGTTGTTGAAAAAAGCTTGGTATATTTGAACTCTTGTCTAACTAAATGCATATCCAATTCTATCGAAATTGGTCTAGCAGTTAAGACGTTAAAGCGTAACAGACCAACAGTTTATCGCATTTTAAATTATCCATAATAATATGGACAGAAAAAGGGATTTCGTTGGTTCGTCACGGGGATAAAATGATTGACACAGGTACACAATGCGAATGTGCATGGATGTAGGTAACCGTGGAAACACAGGTTGACATTCCACCATCAAAATGATCAGGTTCTATTCAAGGGTGGTGTCTAGAGTCTCCAAAACCAGCGCGTTTGTATGAAAATAGTAATTGTAAAGGAAACTACGCAAAGGCATGTATGCAAGGATCATTAAGTACTCGATACACTCTGCCTACCTCTCAAAGAACATGGCGTGAAGATCAATAAGTAAGGGGAACGGAATTGTCTCATTTTGTACTCTTAAATTCAACAATAGCGAGTAATTAATATGTACATTCATATGGAGGTTGATTATTAAAAAAAACAGTCATGTTCATGCATATGTTATATTAAACTACTACGATGTTATATTATACTAGCTGCTACCTGCGGCTTCGCCCGCGTTTTCACAGAAACCCGGTGTGCGATCGGGATTAAAAATAGCCTATATGTTAATCCAGGTCACAATCTATCTGTCTTCCAAATTTCAGACAAATCCGTTCAGCCATTCGAGCGTGAAAGAGTAACAAACATCCATACATACATACTTACAAACTTTCGCATTTATAATATTAATATGATTCCTAGCGGCCTGCCCAGGCTTTGCACGGCCATAAAATATACATATAAACCTTCCTTTTCAATCACTTTATTAAAAAAAAACCGCGTAAATCAGTTGCGTAGTTTTAAAGATTTTAAGCATACAAAGGGACAGAGGAAGCGACTTTGTTTTATACTATGTAGTGATTCTTTTGCATATCAAATTCGTGGCGTGCATATACATGGCTTGAATATAAGATAGTGCTAATGCTATACGCATTCACGCCAGTCAGAGTTGAGGCTAAAAATTTGGCACGTGTTGGTGCGGGCTTCTTTGCATAATAGAAGCTCTGGCAAGCTTTCCTGCCAGAGAGCTAATAAGCCCATGCGGCTTACCGTCACTAACACCGTGACATCTGACTAGGTGTTAGAGTTTTGCAGCGACTCGCCCGGATTGGTACCTATGCCTGCCGCCATAACCTCAGTGCTAGCCGTTATCATGTTACGGTTAGGAAAATACGCTAGCTGGTAAACTTACTTTTGCTCGAGCCCTAACATCCCGGCCTCTGGTTACCACCTTTGTCTATGCGGCGTGAATTTCTTAAAACAAGTTACACCTGCTAAATACAAACCAAGCTGTCCAGTTCATGGAGATTTGTTCCTGGTTGAAAATATACAAAACTATAAACTTTTAATGACTGGGCCTCGAACTACGATCAATAAATAATTTAGGTGATGAAAGTTCATTGCCTTTATGTTTTCAAACTACATCACCGTGTACTGTCTATTTTTAACAACAAAGGATATATGGTTTAGTTGGAAACACAGGTTTTCCCTTTGTTGGTCCAGGGCGACGAACGAATATTAAAGGATGAACTGATTTCGATGCCTTTTTTTGTTCATAATCGAGATGGTTCTTATCTTGGAATCGAACCCGGGACCTCATACAGTCAAGTCCGATACCTAAACCGCTAGACCACAAAGGTGGATAAAAATATAATTTTATGATTTTTTGAAAGCTGTATGTTGTGTTGCTCGACCTGAGAATCCAACTCGAGACATCATGTTGTCATCATCAATATCATACCACTAGACATTAGAGGCTATTACGATAAGCATAATGTAATCACTGGAAGTAAACAATACATTTTCAGCCCCTAAAGTTTTTATATGTTATAACATACGTAATTTTGTTGCAAGGAAAACAACAATATTTTTGGAAGCAAAGACTTACCCTCGATATCAAACCGAAGTAGGCCCGAGAGATCTTACTTTCTTTTTTATTAAAAATACCGACTCCACCATAAATATTGCCCATTGAATATGTTCATACGCAGCCATAGATAGGGTTACTGCTTCATAGAAAGTTTCTTACATGTTGGGATTTCGAAATTTTGACCCTTTATTAAGACTACTTATTGTATTATTACATAGATTGTGATTATTATTGAGGATTGACACTAGTTAACCCTCAATAACATTCACTTGAGGCACACTTTAAGTGAAGAAGAAAGAAAACAATAAGTAAATTAATAATGTAAATAGTCAAAAGCTGTGGCTGTGTAAGCCAAAAGTATAAAACTAATGATTTCAATATTTATATATTATTCGTAAGTCAACCAATTACATATGTTATCTTTTAGTTTTATTTATTAATAGACGCGGCGGCAAACTTTGTTCCACCCGTTTGTAGGAGAAAAATTAACATGTGATTTTTACCAGTTTCCTCAAAGTAGAACGGGATTAAAAAAATCCTATATTCGTATCCTGGTTCTAAGCTATCTTCTTATTATTTTCAGCCAAATCTGTTCAGCCGTTCTTGAGTTATGAAGTATAACTAATACTACTCTTTTTACTTATCCAGATAACCTATCGAATTATTGATAGCTCGGGAGACAGATTTCTAAGACGCCAAACTCCTTTAGCACCCAAGCATTTAAAGATTACTTTACAATAAATTGCCTTTAACTACTTTTTTTTTCATTCTTTTATTATTCGATCGATCTTTAATTTTCAAAATCGGTTGGCTTTTATACCTTGGCCTTCTATTTTACCCCTGTACCACAAAGAGCTTTAGGAATGAAACTTAACAAACCTACGTACTATAAATGTCTTTATGCCAAACTTCCATCCAGTAGTTTGATCTGTGCATTGATAGACTAGTCAAATATTACTTAATTTACTTACTTTGGGGTTAAATCATTTTGTGTAATTTGTCCAGAGGCTATTTGGTATCTTCTAAATTTATTTTAAACTTATCAATCATTTGTAATATGATCCATGATTTTATTACTAGCTTATTTCATTAACGTGTTAAGAGGAATATTTTTGTTTATATTAATATCCTAATTAAGAGTAACAACACTGTGCAATTCTGGTTAAACGAAAACTGAGAGGATCTTTAGTACAAAATAACATAAAAGTAATGTCTGACATAATAACAACTTGAAACTTGGGTCGGGTTAAGGCATAGGATAAACGCTCGTTTTAAATCGTCCATTAAACGCAAGCAATAAGCATAATAAATATTAACAGGAAAAAGTAATAAGATTGAAAATATGTTTAAGATGACATGTTAGGGAATAACATTTAGTGTTTTTAAAGTGTAAATAAATATACCTGGACAAGTCACACAAATTGAATCTAACCCCAAAGTAAGCAAACTATTTGCTTGTGTTATGGGTGTTAGTCAACGATTCTAATATATAGAAATACTTAAATAGATACCAGAATAAATTTAACAAATACTCGAACTCGGATATGCAGTCACCTAACGGCCAATGTTAATAATATATCTCAATCTAATGGATTTCAAGCAATCGAGATAGCTGCGTATCCGGCGGCCTATCCCATACCTAATTGTCATATTGATCCTGTCCACCGATATGTTATTGGCAAGCGATAACATAAAAATGGATCAAAATATCAATCTTGGAGATCACGTTTTGGATTAGGATTGATTATTAATATTGGCCGTAAATGTTCATCACGTAAATGCCTACCACGTCGATAATCTAACCCAAGCCTCTCGATTGGTCGATGTATGTAGTTAGGCGTGTACGCTAGCCATTCGACCAACGAAGCGGTCAATATATATTATATGAAGTATAGTAAGACAAACAAGGTGACAGTTGTCCTGATTGTAGAGTGTTACAATGTGCGCGGGTTGGGATTTTCTGCTTTATTTATTCCTATCGCTGCTTATAGCGTCATGTTTCGATCTGGAAGCCGACCTCACGTCAGCAGACCCGCACATTAAGCCTAACAACTAGACCGCCCCATGATGTCTATAAGACACAGATGTCTGTGGCTATCATTAGAGTCGTGTGCAAGTTGTGGGTTTTGTGCCATAAATATAAGACCAAAATTTCCAAAAAAAAATTATGATTGTGGAAGCATCCCAACAGCTTGTTTATAATATTTTAATAACTTTTTCTGGTATATTCAATATATACAGATCCATGTCGTAAAAGGCGCCTGTATTATATATTGTATTTGGTCCCCCGTTTGGTCTGGGCTCCTTTGCGGAATAGACCATCTGCCTTTTTTACTGGGTGGTAGAGTTTCGCAGCGACTCAATCGGATTGGTACCACCGCCTTACCTATTCCGGCCGCCGTAACATCAGTGCTTCCCATTAACGTGTTCCGGTTCGGAGGATAAGATAGCCGGTAAACTTACTTTTGCTCGAGACCTAACATCGCGGCAGGACGTTGGCAGCGCACCATTACCACCTTTGGTATCTCTAGTCGACGAGATGTTTTTACCATCAGGGAATATGTCTGCTTGTTTGCCTTCCAATATCTTTCTTTCTGTAGAAAGAGGTATTGATACCTTAGAGTTTTTTTCTGGATTAACTGAAATAAATCCTTATGACTCTTACTTTGTTTGCTATCAGATACTTTTTAGTCAATCTCATTTGAAATATAAGACAAGTAATTTTTGAGGTAATCTTCATTATGCCTACATAGTTTCTGTGTTCCAAAAGGCATAATATTAAATCTTTAGTTATTTTCAATATTGTGGTTTTACTGTACTTAATTTTTATTTAAATTCTATACTTGTCACGCCGACGCGGTGAACTTTATATCGTTTAACATGTACAGCTACTAACGGTTTCTATAGGAAAAAAATGAAGTATTGGTTTTCCTATTTTACCTGGAATTTTCCCTGCTGTTCTCTATATAAGACATCTTTTCCTGACAATAACTAAGACAGTAAAAAAAATATTTGTTAAAATGTTCCATCTACAAGTGATGCCGATGATTGACAGAAATGGGATTCATTTTCATTATTCTGTTAACCGTCCCGGCGAACTTCGTATCGGTTGACATTAACTACTGCTAACAAGTTGTATGTGAAAAATAAAATATTGCTATTCCCGTTTTCTTAGCACTTTTCCAATTAATTCCTGATAATAATTAACACAACAAAAAAGAGTTATTAAAACTGGATCATCAGTTCAAGCGTGATGCTATGACCAAAAAAAATCGGAATTCATTTTTATTTATATAGAGATAAAAAGTAAAGTCGATTCAGAGAGGATAGGTATTCACTATCTAGTGTTGGTCCGGGCCCCTTTGCAGAATAGACCATCTGCCTTCCTTGCCAGGCAGCTCGTAAAAGGCGAGCATAGGCTTACCGTCACTAACACCGTGACATCTGACTAGGTGGTAGAGTTTCGCAACAACTCGCCCGGATTGGTACCACCGCCTTACCTATTCCTGCCGCCATAACGTCATGACGTGTTCCGGTTTGGAGGGTAAGGTAGCCGGTAAACTTACTTTTGCTCGAGGCCTAACATCCCGACCTCAGGTTGGCAACGGACCATTACCACCTTTGGTGTCTCTAGGCGGCGTGAATTTCTTACCATCAGGAAATACGTCTGCTTGTTTGCCTTCCTATATCATAAAATAAAAAAAAAGTCTTTTTAGTGATGATCACTGGGTAAAGTGTATATTAAACAGCTATCAAATTACGTGTTTTACATTTGCTATCTCCAGTGACCAACAGAAGCACAATAGAAATAGCAAATATAAAACACGTCATCTGACAACGATTTGATGTACACTTTACCCGGTGATTATCACTAAAAAAATACAGAATAATCCCACAGATCTGAAAAAGAATATTGAGTAGTCTTCTTAGCGGATTAATTAATGCGAACGTTACCTATCGTCTGCACAAGGCTTTATGCGGAAATTACTCGAAATGTAACACCGTCACGTCGAAGCCATTTTCATTAAAGTTAGAAAAGGAAATGCCTGGGACGATCATAAAAAAATTAAAAAATACGACTCCAGCCTTAACCGTCCTCAAATGACAGTCGGATTCAGGATAAATAAAAATGCATAAAAGAATTATTCATTTTAATTCCCACTGGTGTCAGCGGCTTACCTCGGCAATAGGTTTAACTAGCGACGTCATGTCTGCAACAGTGCAAACTGCAGCAGTTTTGAACATTGCGGTAAAATATTTTTAGAATGTAAAATAGAAAAGTGCTTGAGACGCTGAGTGTTTGTTGGAAATCTTTTGTGTTTAAAATTTTTAAGGTTGAATTAAAGCTTAGGATATTGCTAAAGTTCTTACAGTAGTAGGAAAATATCTGTCATAGTTGCACTGTGACTTATGGCAGAATACCAAAGAAATAGCAAAAACTAGCAATTAAAAAAATCTTGTCTTTAAATTTTTGTATTAATCTTTATAATCTTTATACGTAGTAATTAATCCATTCTTCTCGTAGTCTCTTTTTAACTGCTCGGCGAATTCGGCTATTTTTTCTATATTTTCATTGAGACCAAAAAGGTTTTTTGTGAAGAAAACTGGAAAAATTATAAGGAAATTCGGAAGATAACACGTCGGTGTTTTTCCCATATAAACCTGACCACATAAATCCCACAGCCGACCCGCGAGCTTGGTGGGTCAACAAAGAATAATTTCAAAAAGTATTTGCACGCCCATATCCCCGAAGGTGTTGGCAGAGGTACAACCAGGGCACCCACGACTAGTCAGAAACACTTAGTCCCCTCAACGTGATAGGTGGTAAGACTATCGCCAACCGAGCACGTTATCCAATTTCATCAATCAATCTAAACAACGTCTTTTTTATTAGATAATTTTATATACATATTTTCTATTTTTTGCGTGGTCTAGCTTTCCGGTGTTGGTCCTGACTACGTGAAGTCTCAGGTTCCATCCCCGGGTCAGGCAACCAGAAGTTGTGTTTTAACAAAAATAACGTTGCCCGAGATGGGATAAGTGCCAGGTTGGAGATAGGCATGCCACCTATCACATTATATCCGGTACTTATTATCTTTGGCTAGTCGTGGGTGCCTTAGTTATACGCCTGCTCGGGAACATGAGCGTGAAGATAATGAATGCACTTTTAATAAAATAACACAATAACATTCTTTGTTAATATGTTGTATTTTAATACCCAGAATTTTAAATAAACGTCGTCCAATCTCACGTCGGATTTTATGGAGCAGAAAAAAATGCTTTATTTTATTACCCTCTGAGGCGACAATAAAATGGTGAACAATAGTTTTTTAACCGTAGCGATAATAATAAAGTTGCTTGATTACTTGGCTACAATAGAGCTATTGCTCTTCACGACTTGAGCGAGATCCCATTGAAGCTTTAGGGTTCCAGGCCACGCAAGATGTCATGAAAACTGATATTCTGATAGTAGTATATGCATGTATAGTGTAGTATACAGTTTCAGATGCAGGACGTGTGCGATGTACTATTACAATCAGTAGGTACATTTGAGTTTATGCTACAAAATCTCGGTCAACGATTATCGGTTTTGGGCTGAAACCCTTGATAAAATATTAACTTAACAGCCTCGTTGGTTGAGGGGTAGGGGTACTATTCCCGACGTGCCATTAGTGTATTTGTGAAATGTACATTTAGACATATGCATTTATGGGTCTGGGTATTTATAATTTTTTTTATGATATTGGAAGGCAAAAAAGCAGTCGGATTTCCTGATGGTAAGAAATTCACGCCGCCTAGAAACACAAAAGGTCATAATGGTGCATTGCCAACCCGAAGCTGAGATTTAGGTCTCCAGCAAAAGTAAGTTTACCGGCTACCTTACCCTCCGAACCGGAACACGTCAACGGCAAGCGCTGACGTTAGGGGGCAGGAAGAGGTAAGGCGGTGGTACTAATGCGGGCGAGTCGCTGCAAAATTCTACCACCTATTCAGAAGTCACGGTGATAGTGACGGCAAGCTTATGCTCGCCTTTTACGAGCTGCCTGGCAGGAAGGCAGTTGGTCTAATCTGCAAACAATGCCCGGACCAACACAGGGTATTTATTTATTCTGGTATCTATATAAGTATTTCTATGTACAAATATCTTTCACTAACACAAGCAAATAATTTTCTTACTTTACGTTTAGATTCAATTTGTGTAATGTATCTAATATAAGGGATATAACTTATTATTCGTTTAATTAACAATCCTATTAGTTCTTTTCTTTTTTTTGTTAATTTTTAAGATGACCTCTGTGTTCTAGCGGTTCAGCGTCGGACTTGACTTCTTGAGGTCCCGGGTTCGATTCCCGGGGCGGCCAAAAAAATAAGAAAATGTATATTTTCAATTTTCGAATAAAATTAACGCTGCCCGGGATTGGATATATGCCCGGTTAGCGATAGGCTTGCCACCTATCACATTGTGGGTCAGCATCTTCGGCTAGTAGTGGGAGCCCTGGTTGCGCCTCTGCCTACATCTTCGAGGATATGGGCGTGAAGTACTTTAAGTAGATACGACTTAAAAACAAACTAAAATTAAAAAGGGGTAGGTCTTTTGGAGATATAGGCGTGAAGACACTTACTTACTTTTAAGATAACTTTAATTATATGTTATTCAAAAATATAGTATTAACGATTAAAGGTCATAATTGTGCTCATTCAGCAGCCTACAGGAGACAACACAAAAATATTTGTATGGTATTGTATTAAATCTATTTGCCTTCTAATATAATAAACATAATAATGCAACTCCTTAGAAATGTATGCGTTGCATGCACCTGACCGGATATCATTGGTAAGCACGTGAGGATTTTACTACGAGTATAAGACCACCCGCGCCAAGTCTTTTACACTTTTTGATAGTTGTAAAGTTTATTATTGATCTGCACCAACAACCGATAGACAAAGAACCTTAATGAATTTTTCATTTACAATGGTGGTAATTTTTTTGCGCACTCAATAATCCAATTTTAGGTTATCGCTATCTTTCTTTCAACGAAAGTAGTAGAAAAAGACAAAACACTTTTAATGCTGTTATGGTCGGTACAAGACATTTCTTCAGACGTTTAATTTATCACTCGAAAAACGTTGATTAAAACATCACAATTTGACATGTATGGGCTAATCTGACATGTCTAAATGTTCCATCTCTTTTGTTTTTGTTTCACTTGAAAAGGATAGCATGCATCTAAAATAAGTTTAGTTTGTGAACAGAAGAATCACAACCAATATTAGTCCTAGTTTTTAAAGTCAGAAGTAACTTTTAATTTTAAATATTAACATCGTTGCATGTGTTGGTTCAGGTCCAGCAGCTTAAATACCCATAGATAGAAGTCCGAGATCAGATCGAATATAGGTTTCTATTTAATACTAGCGTTTCCTGCGAACTTCGTTCGAACGCTTTAATTTATATTGGAAAATTTTCCTAGTTTCCTCAAAGTCGAAAAAAGTATCTTCACGTCCTTACCCCAAAGTGGTACGCAGAGGCACAACTAGGGCACCCACAACTAGCCAAAGACGCTACGTCGCACAATGTGATAGGTGGCAAGCGTATCTCTAACCGGGCACATGTCCAATCACAAGCAACATTTTTTTTATGAACGTATAAAAATTTGAATAACTCAAAAACGCTTAAAATAATTAGCAAACCGCGCTTTCGTATTTTTTTAATGTCCCGTAAAAACGGATTATAAATGAACCTGTACAATTCTGGTAGCTCAAACGTCAAACTACTCAAAAATAGTTCTAAATTTTTGGACATTTACCCCACTTTCGCAAAGCAATATCGTAGGATGTCAGCAGTTTGAACGACGTCATATTAAACACAAAGCCAGGAACGTAATAAAGTGAAATTGTGCTACACGAGGTAAATATGTGCTCACTCGCAGTGGGATATACGTATACTAGTAGTGTCGTCTTCACTAATATTATACTATTCTGTACTAATATAAATAATAAAGTAAGTTTTTCAAAACTTAATCCTGAACCCATAATACCAATTAAAGATGTTTTTATGATATAAAAAAGAAAAAAAGTATCTTCACGCCCATATCACCAAATTGATAGACACAACCATGGCACCCACGTCTAGCCGAAGACACAAAGTATAAAAGTTTCAATGTGATGATAGGTGGCAACCCTATCCCAACCGTGCATGTAATTATGCACGTAATTATCAATCCCGAGTAATTTTGTCTTTATTAAAAATTTGAAAAAAAACACATTTTTTTACCCGACCAAGACTTCTAGACCATAGAGGCGATAAATACATACTAGAGAAGGTATTAATAACATATAAAACAATGTGGTATGTATGTCCGGTGGAATTTTATAACTCCAGGTAAAAGCAACTATGTTCCCAAACTTAAACTAAAATGTTATGATGTAATGGAGCTGATGTGATGATGGAGGCCGAAGGTGGTCTTCGAAACTCCTGATATTTCCAACATTATCCTATCTTGTTTGGGCTTAATATCATCTTGAATAATACTTCTCACGTCTACTGCTGGGAATATCCCTTACAAGTAAAAGCATGTCACACAATTTAGGCGCAGTAAAATTAAAAAACTATATTATATGTTATATAAATTTTTTTTTGAATTCGACAGCTAATATATCCGAGATGGTCCCACATAATTTTAAACAACATTCAATTATTAACTTATACATTATTACATACAATTAAAAAACCACTTGTCGGATTATGATAAAATTTACACTTACCTTGGAATAATGACCTAACTCATAAAAAAAGAACAATAAAAATCGGTTCTTATTGCCCAAGGAATCGCGTAACAAACAGACAAAAAACATATAGTAGAATTGCAAACCCTCTCATTTTTTGAGGCGGTTAAAAATATGTTTTTTGTTAACTTATTTAAGCCCTTTACTTCCTAATGTAAGAGTATAACTAGAGTACTAAAGTGTACCTAGGAAAAGCTAAGAGATGGTGTTTAAAATTTAAAATGTAAATATGATTTAATCTGTGTAGAGACATTTATAAAAAGTTGATGGACTTATATTTACAGTATTGTAAGTATAAGTTAATAATAAGCGCTACTAAGTTAATAATCTAATAAGTTAATAATCTAGATTATTAACTTAATACATTATTAACTTAGTAGCGCCTCTTTTACAATATCAGATTGAAGTTACAAGTGCGCTAACCGTTCAGTAAACTTTTGAATGAATGCAGGAAACTACTTTACAATGTCTGAAATGAAGTTGAAACATTTCATTAGTCTATAGTCTAGTAGGGTTGGTTTTGCATCTCGATTTCATGTAAATTGGATTGGTATCGGATTTATATTACGTCGTACTTCTGAACATATAACTATCGAATTGTTAACATGTAAGCATCTTCACGTCCATATCCCGGAAGAGGTAGGCACAGGCCACAACAAGGGCACCCACGACTAGACGAAGACACTAAGTCCCACAATGTGATAGGTGGCAAGCCTATCGCCAACCGGGCACATTTCCAATTCCGACCAACATTTTTTTTATCAGGAAATTGGAAAAACCCATTTTTTTTGTTGCCCGACCCGGGATTCGAACCCGGGACCTCATGCAGTCAAGTCCAACAACTGAACCGCTAGACCACAGAGGCGATATTATTAACATTTACTTAATAATAAACACCATATAACTGACACAAATTCGCTACTATTGCGTTCAAGAGTACAAAATGACACAAATCCGATTCCAATATCCAATTTGTATAAAATCGAGATTAAAGAGTAGCCCTGCAGATAATCGTGTAGAGTAGGTGGATCTTCTTTAATTTTGTACCTCAGTGAAAATGAAACAGAAGTCGATTTTTTGCATTTTCCTTACTATTTCATTATCATTCGCCGGTATATATTTTTTACACCCATTATACTTAACTTACCTGGGTTCACATCGAAGTGAGGTCAAACTTAATGGACGGAATGTTCCGCGATAAGAAAGACGATAAAAATGAATGGCGTAGATGTTGGGCCTCTAATATATTGGCTATAAAGCCAGAGGGCGTGGTTTTAAGCAAAGGCTGGACAAACGCAATATCTGACTGAACTTTTAGACATAGAAATCAGACTTTGAAATTGCTAGATTAGTCAGAGGAAATGGAAGAAATCTGTTTTTGGTATCATTTAGGAATAAGAAATTTCTTGTCCCAACACAGTTAGTCATTGTCATAAATAAAAAGTAAATAAATATCCCTGGATAAATCAAACAAATTGAATCTAACCCCAAAGTAAGCAAATTGTATTCTTGTGTTATGGGTGTTGTCGAAAATACTAACACATAGAAACACTTAAATAGATACCAGAGTAAATTGAATAAACACACAGACCCGCAAAATGCAGACATCTTAATGTTCTTCATACAAATATCCGCCCCCGTCAGGAATCGAACCTGAGCCTCGCGGTTGGTCAATTTTAGGCAGGAGCCACTCGACCACAAAGGCGGTAAATCTTAATTTAAATAAATTACGTGTCACGTTGTTTGTCCGCGATGGACTCCTACACTACTTAACCGAATTCAGTCAAATTTGCACACCGTGTGCAGTTTGATCCAATTTGAAAGATAGGATAGCTTACATCTCAATTTATGATAAAAAAATTACCATCCGAGCAAAGCCGGAACAGGCAGCTAGTCTTAATATATATAAATTACGTATCACGTTGTTTGTCCGCGATGGACTCCTAAACTACTTAATCGATTTCAATCAAATTTATACACCGTGTGCAGTTGGACCTAACTTGAAAGATAGGATAGCTTACATCTCAATTTATCGCGGGCGAAGCCGCAGGTAACAGCTAGTATGTATATAAATATGAACAGTAGGTAAACTACCTACAAATGTTCGGAAACAACACACTTGACAAACATGCTCATAGATGTAGCCTCTAAAGCCTAAGCGGTTTTCGCAGTACTATACTGCCATGCTAAGAAGAAAAAGCATAAATAAAAATTTTAAAAATCAGCTTAATTATGCTTTTGGACCCAGCAAAAAAAAGTGTTTTTCTCCTTAGAATGATTGCGATATTCCGCATAGGTGACAATTTAGACAAGAATAAGTGCATTACATTCGGGTGACTTACACGACCATTTTTTTCGCTAATTTTTTTTTAAATTAGACTAACGTTTTTTTCTTCTTAGGAGGGTAGTGTAGTATGTAGTGTGTCACTAACATAAACGTCTTTTGCTAGGATTACTTGGCCTTATAAAATTACCTATTTATACAACATATACAACCCTATTGCTTCAATAGAGAGTAGGTAAGTAACTTAACAACTAGGCTCAGTTTCAAAACTGTTCATATTTGTACTGTGCCATTGCAGTGACTTAGTTTGGAATAAGGTAGTCGGTTATTTATGCCCCCCCCC
>NJDC01003668.1:189027-216008 GCA_002245475.1 Calephelis virginiensis
AATTAAAAAATGAAAAACAATTTTAGTTTTTTTCTCCTTTGTTCATTTATTTTAAAAAAGTAAGGCTGTATATGCAGTAGGCAACTTACATACAACAAGAGAATTATATTAAATAAGTCATTGTCTCTGTATACACATGGCCATTTAAAAAGATGAAGTTGGAGGGTAGAAAACTGCTGACGCGAGAGTATAAAGTAAGTTTTGATACAACCCGTTATCCTTTGCCGGGTGCGCACAACTTTTGTAGCGACAATATTTATTATAAACGTGTCATTTTGTACTTAAAAAACTTACAATACTTTCAAATAGTAGCAAAATATCGTCTGTGTGGTCTTGTTGTCCAGGTGTTGGACTAGAATTCATGAGGTCCTGGGTTCGATTCCCAAGTTGAACAACAAAAAACTGTGGTTTTTCAAATTTTCTACTAACAAAATGTTGCTCGGGATTAGATATGTGCCTGGTTGGCGATAGGTGGCAAACCTATCTTATTGTTGGAATAGTGTCTTCGGCGAGTCGTGGGTATACTGTTTTTAACCTTTAAGCGATATGGGCGTAAATATACAATACTTGACTTTTATGGCAAAAGATAACGAACAATCACATGGCTATCCTGATAGTAAGTGGTAATAGCTGTGACTTATAGACACCAAAGATGACATAGCTGCGTCCTAAGTAAATAATCCTATGCTGCCGTGGCATATCTATAATGCCGTTATCTACCTGAACTTAATTTTGAGCTACGATCAAAAAACGTGGGAAAAATTTAAAACTTTGTAACTCATCGACGATAACACCTATTTGAGATCCAAAGGTACCAAAAAATACGTCTAGTAAAATACTTAACAATTACTGTTATGTCATATTATAAATGTAATTTAGTTATAACGAAAAATAGTGTTTTTGTTTTAGTTTCTCATTAATGTTTCTAAAAACTCGTAAATACCTCACTAAAATGCTGTTAAATATACCTTAACGGCTTTTTAGTGTTTCTATTTAAAACAATGGTATTGTCTTTTAAAGTTCTAAAAATTTAATCATAAATTTTTAGCCAGAAAGACGTTATAGTACATAACCCTGGTTTAGCTTAACATTAAGTTACACATAACTGACTTATGTTAGGCTATAGTGCCATATTTGGCATTTTACTGCTTTTAAGTCTGGTAAATTACAATTTTTTATTAGTTTTAAGAAAAAACTTGATCAATGTTACGCTAAAATGTTGTTAAACCGAGAACCTTTTACGTTAACGGCATTATAGTAAAACAATAGTAAAACTATAAGAATACTTATTGTACATTATTCAACCAGTGAAACTAAAATATGAAGACAGTTTTTAATAAATGAAAACCAATGTTTCTAAAATAATAATATTCATTAAATATTGTAACATATAACATTGTTATGTATTTGAGAATCATATTTTCTTTGATAAAACTTCTCTTAAGTAAAACTAGATTTGTTAGGAACTTTGAGATCTTTACTAATACAAATATCACATCAATTAAATAGGTTTAATCATTATAAGAGTTACTGTTTAACCATAATGAGATCGATATGTCAATGTAAAATTTCAGAAACCATTATATTGCAATTTATCCAGTGAATTTGCAACCTATTGACAGTTTTTTAAGCCGTCCTCTCTTGCTGCGAAGCGATCGAATCAACTATAGGTAACCTAAACTAACCATGTGTTGTAATGACTAACGGCCAATATTAATAATCAATCCTAATCCAAAACTTGCTGTCCAAGATTGATATTTTGATCCATTTTTATGTTATCGCTTGCCAATAACATATCTGTGGATAGGATAAATATGGCAATTAGGTATGGGATAGGCCGCCGGATACGCAGCTATCTGGATTGCTTGAAATCCATTAGATTGAGATACATTATTAACATTGGCCGTAATTCTTGCAGGACTAATTGCAATGTAACAATATTTGCAATCTTACGGTGACAGATACAAGTCTTTGTGTATCTATATAATTAAAAAAAAAATCAAACTTTGTAAATTTCCAAATCAACAGTCAGGCGTTCTCCTCAACTTAAAATTACAATCTTTTTAAAAAATAAAAAAATACACAACAAGCATTTTCTTCAAATAAACCTTTTTTCTACATACAAGACCTAAGATCTTAAGAATTGGTTATAAACCCCAAAAATTGGTATCAAAACACTTATCACAGCATTTATAATTGATCAAAAAAAATTCTTATTCAAAATAACATTATCTTAAAATATTTAATCAGGTTCAAAAAACATTCATTATTTTTAATATCAGAACTTGTACCGGTAGGTGCATTTTCTTTAGTTGGTAATTTTTTCCAAAATAACAATTTATGAGGAGGGATTACACTTGATAGTTTTTCAAGTATATCAGCTTTTCATTTAGGTTCGGCACACTTTGGTTCAGTTCTGAATTCAAACTTCATTAACTGTGGATTTTTGAGATATTTATCATTCATGAAACGAAGAGAAATATAAATGTTATCATCAAAATTGTTCTTATACTTGAGATCAATTGTTACGGGTAAAACAGACCTCTACCATATTTTTTAAATAAGCCCTTGGGTTGGATGTTTGGATTCTTCTTTGTGACACGTAATTAGGTATATTCAAAAAATTGTCGGCTGACATAGACTGTACAATTACTTTTGAGATACATACAATTGAAGATACATATTCCTCAAAATCAATGAAATCGTAGAATTTGCCTTTTTTTTCATGGCCAACTCTACCTGGTGGTGTACTTGGTCACTGCTCATAAACGTGTGGCTGGGCTCAAAGTAATGAAGAAAAATTTGTTTTATAGCAATGGCTTCACTGTTAATCATGTGAACGAGCATTGAGTATAAGAGCCAATTTTTATTTTGTGCACTACAATTGTCAAGCCATATAACATGTACATACTCAATGTCTCTACTACGCAAAAGAAAATGATAGAAGGCAGACATTATGTCTTCTTGTTTTCGACCAGCAATTCCATCATGCCAGATAAATGTAAAGGGCTTACTTTTGGAGGTAATCTTTCCAAGAGGTGCAAAGGTTTGGTTGAATGCTATAAGGCGCTGACAGAAAATTGCAGCTTTAGACGTGTCTAATCTGGGTAGCATAATTACTTTTTCGAGATCTGCACTGTAAAAAACCTGTGTACCATTTTGAGGTTGGCCTTTGTGTTCGGTGTAGAGCTCTCGTGCTTTTGTATACCTTTGGTGATGTTGAATCCAATTCACACAAACTGTACACTCTTCTATTACCTGACAAGTTGCATCATGCGATGACTGTTTTTTGTGGAGATTATAAGTTTCGCATAATTCACACTCTTCGTTTCCGAGTGTAGTAAAAGATATGTTCATGCTATTTTTAATGTGTGACCTGTTTAAGCTGTACGAAATAGATTTATCGGGGTAAGTCTCACAAAAATGATTATGCATCTGAGTTATGCTAATGTCACTTGGTAGGTATCTTCACAAAGGTGCATGTTCACGCCTGTAGTGTGGTTTCAAAGGACTAAAAGCTTCAACGTGTTGATGAAGTAAATTGCGATCCAATTTCGGTGTCTTTTGGTGTTTACTACGTTCACTGAAAGGACAGATTACTGAAAGTTCTATGTAGAATCCTGTCATTTACTTTCAAATATCCTAGAGTAGTATGGAAAAATATGTTGCATACATCTATTTTAGTACCGTCCTGTTTTTTTTAACGTAAAACCCCTTTTTGGGTTCCTTTTTGGTTGACTAGTAAATTTTCTTTTTGGCACTGCAACATACGTATGTGTTTCAACAAATGCATGTTGCTCTTGCCACGACATATCCCAGTACGCTTTATTTATAAATTCCCTTTCTTCCTCATTAAAAACCTCATACATTTTTTGTAACATTTTTCGTTGCATCCAGCCTTGACACTATGTTTGTTTCTTTTTTCATGTTTAGCATTCAATTTTCGTTGTCGTAAAGAAGTATCATATTTTTTTCGTTTTCGTGGAGGTTGCAATATCTCAGGTAATATAGAACAGTAATCACCATCAACAGTTTTGCTACGCTTGCGGAGGAATAATCGCTCGGGTATAGATTTTTCGCAGCAAGTAGCATTAATTGAGTGTCTACGTCCCCGCTTCAAAGTATGCTTATTATTAAAAGTTAAATGCTTGGTAATATCACTTGAAAAGTTAGTTAGTGACCTATTCTTCTTTTTTTGAATATACTTCTCGGAAACATCTGACATGTTGCTTTCAGAGGAATCAGATGGACAGTAATCTTTGTCAAGAACAGAATCATCAGAATCAAAATCTTGTAGACTAGTTTCAAAAACTACATTTGTACTTAAGTTAAATAACTACACCAAGCGCCCGCCGGCGCGGGCGCTGGGTGTAGTTATTTAACGGCACTAAAGGATATCACAGTGATATAACGACAATTACTCAAATATTTAAGGACTAATATTTTTTTACTTTATTTTTAAAATACCATTATTGGCTTATAATGTACAATAGATAAAAATATTTTTATATCAAATGTTAAGCTATATTGCCGTCAAGCTTCGTGAGCCACATTTAAGTCTAACTATTTCAGTTTACGGCGTTATTGAGTAACAAACGTTATCGATACGTATTAAAAAAGAATAACAATAAAACAGTCAAAGTCTTTAACCTTTTTCTAATGTGCAAAAGAACTTACAACGGCAATCTAGTGAAGCAATCGTAAAAAAAATAATTATCAAAATATAAGTTAATGAACTGTAGCGGCTATATTGACTCTTAAAGTTACTTAACGACGTTTATGCTTATTGCACACGAGAAGAAAAAGTATTTAACGGCATTGTTATTAAAATTATTTCTAAAACTATTCAATATTTAAAAAATCGCGTATTACAGGTCGATAGAGAATTTTTTTCTTTATAATATTACATTGAAAGTTGAAATTCGATCAAATGTCAGTTAACGGCATTCTAGTTATGCTACGGCAGTATGGTGGGGGTATTAGGCAAAATGTGTGATCAATATTTCTTTTTGTTGCCCCGACCCGGGAATCGAACCCAGGACCTCAAGAAGTCAAGCGTAACACCTGGACCGCTAGACCACAAAGGCGATAATGAATTTATATGTCTGGAACAAAGAGCTTATATCAATGTCTGTTCCTACCTTTATCTGTGTATCGCCTCTGTGGTCAAGCGGTTCAGTCGTTGGACTTGACTGCTTCAGGTCCCGGGTTCGAATCCCGGGTCGGGCAGCAAAAAGAAAACTGGATTTTTCCAATTTTCTAATATAAAAAAAAAGTTGACCGGGATTGGAAATGTGCTCGGTTGGCGATAGGTTTGCAACCTATCACATTGTGGACTTAGTGTCTTTGGCTAGTCGTGAGTGCCCTGATTGTGCCTCTTCCGACCTCTTCGGGGATATGGGCGTGATGATACTTTTTTTTATTACAATTATGATTAAAGTGATTGCTATGCCGATAAGTTTTAAACTACATAGAGACACAGGATGTCGTTAAATAAAGTCAGTAAAAGTCTTTACAGAAGATTTCAAACTATATTGTTTTAAAACTTTACATACACTCTCTCACTTTACATATAAATATGTTGTCACCCATTAGAACTTATTATTAAGTTTAATGTTTTTTAAACTAACACACATAAAACCAAAAAGATTATATTTTTACGGGCAGCTATAAATTTTACGTTTAGAGTTTAAAAGTTGCTGAGACAAGAAACAAAGACACAAGTTTTGATATGAGTGTTCTGAACCGGGTGTGTACAACTTTACTGTTCCCTTTAAGAGATTTATTAGAAGAGTCGCATTTTATTCCCGAAAACTTACGATTTATTTGCGACCAGGGACAATAGGTTTTGTTGCTTTCAGGATAAGGCAATTATAAACTAATCACCTTTCTAATGAACGTACATTGTTGGAAAGGAAGTGGATAATTACTATTTTGTTCTCTTTCAGTTTCCGAGTAACAAAATTAACTGATAGAAAAACAGTTTGGCTGGTTGATAATAAGAAAAACAATTAAGACGCCATACCCTAAGGCATAACTAATAAAAACAACTTCCTTAAATACGTTTAAGGGTTTAAATTTTATCCAGGTTAATTTAAATGCGAAAGTTGGTCAGCCTGTCTGTTACTCTTTCAGGATAAACCGTTAAACCAATTTTGATGGAATTTGATAAGTACGAAAACTGAAAACATTCTGAATTCAAATATAAGCACATTTTTTTTCTAAAAATATTTTTTTTAGGATTTATTAATATGGCAAAGAACTATATTTTGCTATTTTTGATCTTCACTTCACACAAAAAATGTATGAAATTGGATCTAGGCGGGTTATTGTGCTGCAATGCGCTCCGTTTCGGTCTCCCCAAATGTGCGCTATCCTTAAGGGCGCTTTACTGTAGAACCCTTCCGTGCTTCGGTAGGCGTAATAAGACGTTTGCGTCAGCCCTTTTTATGGCCCTAATTAAACAACTCGTTAAAACTATAAAAATATATAAAATATATATAATATATAAAAGAACCTGCTATTATTAGCAAATTAGAAATGTTTCTTCAAAATTTTTGCGGCAGTTAGGCAGCGAGTATTTTTTTTAACTGGATTTAATAGATCGTCTCTTGGGTGCAGTAATAGACTTGAATTCTTGAGGTCCCAAGTTCGATCCTCGGGTCAGGCAACAATGTGTTTCTTGAATTCTCTTATAAAGACAATGTCGGCCCGGGGTTTAGGGGCTCGGTTGGCGATAACTTTGCCACCTATCATAAAACAGCGGTACTTAGTGTCTTTGGCTAATCGTGGTTGCCCTGAGTGTGGCCCTGGCTTTTCAGTTTTCAGGGATACGGGTGTGAAACTACTTTTTTTTTAAATTTGCTGTAATCAATTTAAAACATCAATTTATTAGTGGGTTACCAGTGGGCTATGGGGTCGTTACAGCCTGAGGCTGAAAAACTAACAACACTACAATGTATTCGTATTCGTACTATACTATCTTTACACAAAAAAGTTATAACATAAAATCATTCCCTCTGCTACGTAAAATAGGACAAACAATTCACTTACTACGAGTATAATATAATAATACGACTATGGATTTCCATGTGAACCTAACTATGTCAATATCACATGTCGGCAAATACCTATGTAAATTAAGTCAACATTTTTTTTAACCCTGGAGTATACAGGGTTACTATCACGTAACGTGTAATCTTTCTAGGGCGCTTTAGTACATCAAAAGCAACAACTGTTGTTTTACAATTTTTAAAAAATCGCATTAAATAAATCGCATAAAAAAAATTTTGTTATCGATACAAAACGTTCATCATCCTTTGACAAAATTTACGTAAATGTACAAAGCCACATTAGAAAAGTTATACGTTAGGTACCAGTAACCCTGTATATGATTGTGTAATATTAATAAATACATATAAATATAAATGTTACGGCACAAATCGAATAAACACATAGACCCAGAAAAAGACATTTCACAATGTTTATCACACAAATGTTTGTTAGGGAATCGAGTCCGAGCTTCGCCGACGGTCGATGGAGTTGTGCTTGTATAAGGCTAACCCCGTAGCCAATAAATTTAAATGTATACATACTTCACGCTAAGTTCCTTACGGGGAAGGTAGAGATTATCGAGTTCTTGCATACAAATAATGTATACTACACACTGTATATACTACAGAATTGGGGTTGTGCTCTTTGTACGTTTGAAACGAGTTTATTACTTTATCCGTGTAAACTAGCTTTAACGATAAAAGACATTCTTTTATTGTTTCATTTTTTCAATACAAATATATTTCCCAAAGCTCAGAGGTTCCCAATACACAAAAACTAAATTATGTGTCCAGAGCCTTATAGATATTAATAAATATCTCAGGAGGTTAATATGAAAAATATTTTTCAATATACAACGCAGGAAATTCTGACCCGAAATTTCCTACACGGGATTTTATATCATTTTTATTATTATTAGGTTTCCCTACTTCATATGCGCCACCGTATTCGTAAAAACTTTGAAGATTGTACATTTGACGAAATATTTATGAGATTTTTACACCACTATATTTGTTTTATAACATTTTAACTTTTTATACTTATCATTATAGTGGGTGAGTTGGGGTCAAGTGAACTTATGATCGACTTATTATCTAAATATAAAGGTTAAATGTTATTTAATCAGAATATTAAATCTTTGTATTTATGTCAGATTAACTATAATCGTTAAATAATTAAACAATAGCGCAATTATAAGCTGGATTTAAAGGAAAAAGAGGGGTGCCATACGTTTGTGTGTGTGTCTTTGGCACCATAACTTATTGATAGGTTCGATAGGATTCCGAGGCAGTTTCATATCAATTTTATCACTATACAACTAGTGGTTTTTGAGTTTTGCTTATGTTATGTTGATGACCTATTACCTATTACCACATTGGTAATGTATGACATTTAAAAATAATAACAGATGAAAGGTTGACAAAGCAGATATACAATGCGAATGTGGATGGATGTTGGTACCCGGGGAGACCTAGTTTGACATTCCATTTTCCGAAGGTGGTGTCAAGAGTCCAGATGCGAAACAGACATGTTTGAATAGAAAGGGTAATTAATGTGAAGGAAGCCAGGCAGCTCTGCCAGGATCGTGAGGTTTGTAAATATTTTATACTGCTGCTTTCTGCTGTGAAGATATGTAGGTAAATGTGAATGTGTGTGTAATGAAAGTTTGTATAAATATCGTGACTATTCTAATCTGATAAAGTCGCGGGTAAAGATATGATTTGTTTCAATGTTAATACCTATTTTACAATCGTGCAATATTAATAGTAATTAACATCATTAAAACTTTACATTACAAGATAATACAAAGCCTTGAGAGAATCTGGGACCGTGATGGCCGAGTCTCCTCGGCCGAGAGTTATACAATATATACTCAGGTCACAGGCACGAAACTACGAGTAACTACCGCCGGTTTAGTTATAATTAATTATTACTTAAGCATTGTATCTTAGCTTTACTCACTATTTTATACAATACTAGTTGTTACCCGAGCCTTCACCAGCGATAAATTGAGATGAAAACATCCTATGTTTTAAGTTGGATCAAACTGTTCACAGTGTGAAAATTTTATTAAAAAGTAATGTCCGTAACCTAAGAACACATCGCGTATAAGCAACGTGACGCGTAGTTTACATATATTATGTAACATTGCGACGACTTTTTTAATATTAAAAAAAAAGTATCTTCACACCCATATCTCCGAAGAGGTAGGCAGAGGCACAAACAGGGTACCCACGACTAGCCGAAGACACTACAATGTGATAGGTGGCAAGCCTATCGCTAACGGGGCACATATCCAATCCCGATCAACATTGTTCGTTTTTTTTATTAGAAAATTGAAAAAACCCAATTTTTATTTTCGTTGCCCGACCCGGGACCCCATACAGTCAAGTCCAACAACTGAACCGCTAGACCACACAGGCGATTTTTTTAATTACCTAGTAAATGCTATAAATTTTCAACGAGACCCTGAGGGGGTAAGTTTTTTTAAAAATTTTATTTCAACTTATATTTACTATGTATTTTTATATTAAATTTTAAACGAGGCGATCTTGATTCCTTGTTTTGCATTGTACAATATGTGGTTTTGGAAGGCAAATAAGTTTAATGGTACCCTGATTAAGTAAGAAATATACGCAATCACTTTTTTAGGTAGGAATTCATCGCCTTACCTATTCCTATTGCCATTAAGACTCTTGTCATGCTTAGATGCAAAGGGTAGGGAATCTGGTAGACTTGCACAATAGTCTTAACATCATGGCCACAGGAAAGCGACGCATCTGTAACATCTCTGGTGTCACGGTTATCTCTTAGCAACAGGAAAGCCGTATGCTTGTTCGCTGAACTCTTACATAAAAAGTAACATTATAAAGATTCTTTAAAAAGCGAAATCGAGAGGCCCTAAATATGAATAGTATAAGATCCGAACCTAAGTCGGCCTACACGCCTGCACCAAGCAATTAAATATTTTTAATTGTTTTTTCAGATTTTTAGGCCAATTTTTAATATTAAATTAATGATTTAATCGTATCAAAATCATGATTTCTCTGGGATTTCTTCATCAGATCTAGACTTGCTGACAATAGTATTCTCGGAAGTATGCTCTTTTAAATTAAAAAATATTTTTAAAATCATTTCAGAAATGTCAGAGAAATCGATTAACATACATAAAAAAATATAAGAGTCGACCATATAACCTCCTCTTTTTTTCGGTGTCTGTTATTATATGATCGCCTCTGTGGTCTAGCGATCCGGGTGTTGGACTTGACTGCATGAGGGCCCGGATTCGAATCCCGGGTCGGCCAACAAAAAGAAAATTGGATTTTTCCAATTTTCTAAAAAAAAAATGTTGGTCGGGATTGAAATTGTACCCGGTTGGCGATAGGCTTGCCACCTATCACATTGTGGGACTTAGTATCTTCGGCTAGTCGTGGGTGCCTTGGTTGTACCTCTGCCTACGGGCGTGAAGATACTACTTTTGTTATTATATGATATGTTTCATTCTTTTACCAGTTCGGTGTAGGAGAGGACAATTATATACAGTGATATTTAACAATCCTTATGTCGACATCTCAAGTTGTGAAAATGAAAATTGTAAGATTAATTTCAGTCTTCTTCCTTGATAAATGAGGACATCAGTCCTCGTCCTAGGTCATTCCATATAAAAGACAAACGATTATTATAATGATCGGATTGAATCGTTCTGCAATTATTGTTTTTGCTTTATTAGCATACAATTGCAAATGTTCGCCAAATCGATAGCACAATGATGCAGCGAATGAAGATTATCGCACCTTATAAGAATTTTAAGCTGGGTACACATTAATTAGATTTTGTGTTTATACGAGTCGTAATTGAAAGCAAAAAAACAGCGGTTTTACTGACAGTGTTCTCAGAAATAAGGCACGTTTTAAGTATTAAATCCCTTAAATGTTATAAACTTTTATTATTATATTCTAAAAATGTTAATTAGTGTACTCTTATTATTTTCTTATACATAACATAATGGATTCATGTAACATTTTCCTATATCTATACATATCGTTAAATTGTAGATGTGTCTGAGTAAAGAAAATGTTTTAAAAATAATTTAGATAGGTTTCTGAAAGGTCATTGACTCAAAAACATTTATTTTTATATGACGCCCTTGTAAAAGCAAAGACAAGATAATAAGTATGTATTTCTGGTAAAAGTAACAGGATTAAAATCGTGTTTTAATCATAAAACATTTATGACATTAATAATTTTAGATTTTTACATAGCTTTCTCACGTATTCTCAAAAGATATGTTACTTAATTAGAATATAAAATAAATGAATATATCCCCAAAGAAGTAGACAGAGTTATATCCAAGATACCCCTGATTAGACGTAAGTACTTGATAGTTCCTGTGTCTCATAGGACAACCTAACGTCAACTGTGCTCTCGCTCAACTACGTTATTTTTATTAGGAAATTGAAAAAAAAATGCATTGTAGTTGCCCGTCTCGAGAATCGAATTGAGCACTGAACCCTAGACTACAGACACAATAATTAAAGTCTAGTTACTTATTACTCATCAACAAAAGAACTAATATGTGTAATATTTTCCACTATTGGCTCTTGGCAAACCATCCAAATATTATTCATATTTTTAAATAAAGAAACATACATTCTTCATTTAAAAATAAGGACCAGTATGAGTTACTGATCTTATTTCTTTGCATAGCCTCATAAATATGTACACACCTTTATTAAAAGTAGGTTATGTTAAGTAACACGTCAATATTCAATGAAATTCGAGAAAGTTCTTACCCTTTAACTTGTAGCACCATAAAAGGACGCCACTTGTAAATTGCTCGTGTAACAAAAAGCTATTTAATTATAAATATTTTTCGAAAGCTATCGGTAGGCAAATTTAAAGTTGGACAATTTTTCATTCATTCTTTTTATCTTTAACTAGCTGTTCCGTCAAACTTCGTTCAAACCGTTCAATTTGTAGAAGCAAAATTAAAGTAGGTACTGTTTCTCCTTGTTTTCTCATAGTCGAACGGGATAAAAAGTAATAAAAAGTATCCTATGTCCGTCACCTGGTTTTAAGCAGTATCCCAATCAATTTTCAGCCAAATCGGTTCCGCCGTTCTTGAATTATAAATAGCGTAACTAACACGACTTTCTTTTATATACATACTCGTAGATAGGCCGTCATAACGCGCCCCGCTAGTATAGTGTACTATAGTAGCGGCACGCTATGACGACTGGTTTGACAGATTAAAATAGTGACGTGAATGCTAATTTACTATCGACAAAATATTACTGAAGGCGAGTCGAATTTATAAGTTGTTGTGTTTATAATTGGTGCGGTAGGGCGTAGCTAAATAAAAATTGATTTAAAGAAAAATGTAACTGTTTACTTAGGCACTACAAATGTCAAACTGACCATTACAGTAAACAGCTAGTCTAAAAAGTCTTAGCGTAGTCTGAGATTAAATAAGTCTACCCCTCTGGTGGTAAAGTCCTGAGCTGCAATTTCTTGGAGTAGGATATACTGTTGCCATAATGGCAACAGTAGATCATACAAGAATACAAGAACACAATAATACAAGAACACAAAAACGATAAACCTTTGTCGTGTTCCGGTCCGGAGGTTGAGATAGCCGGAATTGCAAAATAGAGCTAAATCTCCGGCCACAACACAGCTACGCATCTATAACATCTATGGTACAGGCCACGATGGCCTTACCATCAGTAGAGCAGACGTTTGTTCACTATTTTATCCCTTAAAACAAAACCTGCGTGCTTTTTAGTACTTTCCAAATAAATATTAGCAAACACTATACTTAACTAAATGTTTTACACCAATACAAATAGCATAAGTAATTATTAAGTTACCGGAAATCAGTATTGAAAGACCTTAGCTTACGAGGTGAAGGCGAACAAGTCTACGGAGTATTCTGTTCACTAAACAGCCGATTTCAAATATACATAACTAACAATTGCCCGCGGTTTTAAACCTGTAGTTGCTATTTTTTGCCTTACAATGATACAAAAAGATGGGAAAGAAAAAAGGAAGACTAATATCATGTTAGAAACACACATCGATTATAGAAACAAAGCTTTACTCTTAGCACTGGGCGACACTCATTTTGGTGCCAAAGATTTAATACCTGATTTTGGGTATATTTGGTGAGCTGATACGGAAATCTAGTCACTTTTTTCATAAGATCGAAAAGAAATACATATTTTAGAGAAAGTATTAACTTATTTGGAAATTACACATTAACATTTTTTTGAGTGATTTTCTTGAGTGAAGTTGTCCAGGATAATTTATACAATTAATGTCATAAAAGTAATGGACTAATTTCGAATAAATCCAGAAAAAAGTTAAAATGAGGATTGTAGGTAAACTAGAGCTATTAGCTGACATCTAGTAGCAACAATGTAATACATATTACCTACTTTACCGACTACAAATGCGAACAGAGCTGCACTAAACCAAAAAAATCAACATGTCAATAAATGTACAGTCTAGCTTACCCACTAAATCGGAACAACTTTATGACGATCACTGACGTTATAGCGGCAGGCATCGAATCTATTGCTGTAATAAATTGCTGTTACTGATGACACCAATCCAATTTAGCAATATGAACTTTATTTATACTGGAATACTTTATCCCGTGAATTATTCCACTAACGGATCTTCTCTATCGGTCCTTTAAACAACGAACCGTAATCCGTTAGAATAACCGAACTATCAGTATGTTTAGTTTTCCTAAAAGTAAGGAGGTGTTACTCAAAAAATCCTTTTTAAAAACGAACCGTCCACAAGCAAAAGGATTTCTTTCTTAAAAATATATAAAGTAAAAACATTTAGTTAAGTGCAGTGTTTACTAATATTAATTTGGAAAGTACTAAAAAGTTTTCATGGCAGGTTTTGTTTTAAGGGTAAAATATTAAACAAACGTCGGCACCACGTATGTCTATACCATATATGTTATAAGTGCATAGCAGTGTTATGGCCGGGGTGTTAGTTGTGCAAGTCTACCGGCTACCGAACATAACTGACATTTATACTTTAAAGTCGGTAATACGTAACCATTAATAAAAAAATAAAAGTAATAAATTAACAGGTTTTATAAAAACCAACAAATTTTAGTACATATACATACGTACATACATATTTTGACGCCAAGTCCCTTACGGGGTAGGCAGAGAGTATCGAGTGCCCGACCTCACGATCCTGACAAACCTGTCTTGCTTCCTTCACATTCATTACCCTTTTCATACAAACACGCCGGTTTCGGAGACTCTTGACACCACCCTCGGATAATACACGACTGATCTGATCGTAAAATGTCAGCCTTGGTCTCCTCGGGTACCTACATCCATCCACAAATTAAAATTTGAAGTCTTTACATTATTATTTTGTTAGCAGTTTAACGCAGCTTCGCCTGCGTAACTTGGCTTCTACTGCACCGATTTTGATGAAACAAAGCTTATGTCACTCATGGATAATGTAGCAATCTAGGTGAAAGAATTTTTGAAATCGTTCTAGTAGTTTTGGACTCTTTTTCTTTTGAAACAAACAAAAAATCAAACCTTTCCTCTTTATAATATTAGTATAGATAGAGGTAAATCTTGCAAAAATATATCAAAGAATTCAACAAATACCGATATCATCCAATAGTTTCCGTGACAAAATCGTCCTACCATTATTGAAAATATTGACATTAAAAGTAATGGGGATAACCAATGGTTTCTTTATAGAAAACGTCCATCCGAAGTACGGATCCAGCACGTCTATACTAACTTTTTATGATATATTTTCCTGAATCTGCAATATATAGCTCTTTTTGACCCCTGCTTTAAGAGTTATACAAGATACAAGTTTTGTTGGCTAAGATAATTTTGAAGTTATTTCACCTTTTAAAAAACAGGGGTTGTTTAATCCATACAAACTGCTTGTAGCTGTTAGTTCTAAGCGATACGAAGTTCGACGGATCGGCTGGTTTTCTAATTAAAACAACCATGCCCGGGATTGGATAATTACCCGGTTGGCGATAGGCTTGCCACCTATCACATTGTGAGACGAAATATAAGTTATACCTACCTCTCTCTCGGGAAAAAAAAACTCGGAGCTTGAAAATACAGTTTTTTATCACTTAAAAATTCACAATACATTTTTATATGGGGCATATTCGGAAGTAACTTCTGTTCTACCCTTTTGTAGCAAATGGTAATGAAACCACATTGAAACAAAATAATTATCTACTATTTTTTATATTTTTTTTTGTTCTCAAGTAAGTACGTATTTTTTGTTTGACCATTGGTAAAGAATATTGAACGCTTAAGTTTACCTATATTTTTGTGCCAAACTTTTAATGTAAGGCTCATAACGAGACTTAAAAAATTGTATACAAAATGTATCAAATAAGCCTAAACATGATAGAATAATGTTGGAAATTTTAGGAATTCTTATGACCACCTTCCTCCTCCACAATTATATGAAATCCATTATCTCATAACATTTCATCGTAAGTAAACGTGAGTGTGTATGCCAAAAATAAAAGCGGTCTAGTGACAAGTGCGAGTCAGACTCGACCAGTGGTTCATAACGTAAACTTAACGTCATGAGTTCGCTAATCATACCATTAGCAAAGCGTAATCTAACACGGAATTTCAATGAAATTTCTGCAATCAATGCGGATTTGAAATATCAAAGACTATGCAATATTGTATTTTGCATAGTCCGATGAAGTAGTAGAAAGCGGTTAGCAACATATTAGCCATTTAAAAAAAAAGCGGTTTTCCGATTCTAACACAGCGCCATCTCTTGACACTGAGGTAAAGTTATTTCAAGTTATTGTTACAGTACCTATTAAAAAGAAACTATTTACTAGATCTCGTTCAAACCAATTTTTGGTAAAAGTTAACGAAAGAAATATGTTAGTAAATTTACTATGACTTACAAATACCCTACTTACAAAAACTCTTAAGTTAGTAGACTTATTTGGGTCAAAATAAATTCCAATACCTTTAAATTTACCAAAACATTTGAATTACTTAAAATTGCAACATTAATTGAAAACAAATACCCCAACGAAAGCTGGGAGTCAAATTCCTTTCGTAAGAATGAACTTTTCCCTAATCAAAACAAATCGGCGATTTTCCCAAACCCCTTGTATACCGTGAGCAATCAGAAAGGTAGATACAAGACGAATATCCAATATCCGAAACTCGTAGAATATCACTCGTAGATTCATAGCCTTTGTACTTTTGCTTTCTGGATTTAACAATCCTTTATACAGGCTGACCCATAAGATTAGCAGTTTGAATATTAATAAAAATATTTCCTTTCGTAGCGCCATCAGCTGTATCTTTATTTTTTATTTGACAGATAGAGCAGTTTCTAAACATACTTAGCCAAAAACATATACATGCTATATACATACACAGTTAAAAGTATCTTCACGCCTATATCCCCGAAGAGGTAGGCAGAGGCACAACCAGGGCACCCACGACTAGCCGAAGTACATACATATACAGTTACATGCATACATATACAGTTATATGCAGTTTTGTGTATTATATGCATCTAAATCTAGTGTCCCGATGGATACTCGGTATTAAAGATCAGAAATAACTGAACTGAAACGTTAATCAAATTTCGTAACTAGGTATTTGTGATTTTTCCTAAATCTCTTAACTATACATGTTAACTACTATCAAATAATCGTAATATATTAAAGTTGGTATGTCGAAATGTAAAATATAACAAAATTAAATTATAGCAAAGTTTAGAAAACCCTTACATGTATCTGTCTTTTGTGAAGTTTTGTGCTGGCCTTATATATGTGTTTTTCCTTTTAGGTAGCTCAATATCTTCAGTTAAAGGAAAATACATATTGTGTGGTATTCCCGTACCTGATATTGGCTATGTAAGTCGTGATAAACGATTGAAAGCTATATTGATAAAGAAGTAGAACTATTTGTGATTTGGTCAAATTGAAAAGTATTAAGTTTTCATTCCGTCATCTCAACTAATTCTTGGGAGTGAACTAAGTACTTTGATACGGATAACAACTAGTACTCGTATTATACGTATTATACAGACTAGTGTTATATACATATTATGTTATAAGGATCTTCTGAAGCGATAAGACCTCCTTTGTGCACATATGTTAAATATTATAAGTGCACGAGTGCATATTATGTTTAAATGTTGGTGAATAATAAAGCGTATTCATTCATTTATTCATTGTATACATAAAAATGAACCACCACTTTCCTTGGTCGATGACCAATGAAAGTGGTGGTTCGTGGCATCACGCGTGAACGAATAAATCGCTTTTTAAAATTATTCTTTTGGTTATGTTAGTTCTTATCAGATGGTTCACTATATTTTTTTTGTGAAGTACAGGCTGGCTGAGCCAATGTCAACAAGCACATGGCTCCTTATCCAATCTCTTACTAGTAATTATATGTAATTTGTATAGAATAAGGAAAAAAAGACAGCTCGCTGAGTTTCTTGCCGGATCTTCTCAGTGTGTGGCCGTGTTCCGATCCGGTGGTAGTTTTAGTATTATATAAACTGGTGACGAGTGCCTCTTGTAAGGTGAATGTGAATAAAAATGTATTCTATTCTATGGTTCTTCTGATAGGATAAGAGAACTGCGTTTTCGTTCGTCGTATAGTTACCATAGGTGTTAACATAACATAAGATGTTCGTCGTATAGGTTTGTCAATGTCCTTTAGCCAGGACGTTAGGCCTGTTATGCAAGTCTACCAGTTACGCTACTTTACAAACATGACGGATAACATAACAGTAGTTATGGCGGCAAGAACAGGTAAGGCAGTGAATCCCTTCCCGGGCAAGTCGCTGAGCACTACTACTACCCATGAAAAAAAGGGTTCATGTAAAAAAAATTAAAACTTTTTTTAAATAATAATTGTAATATCCTTCCAATGTTTACGAGCGTGGAAACCATAATTGGTAATTTTGTTAGTTTGGTAAAGTTGTGAAAACCGCGAGGTTAGCAACACATTAGCCATTCAGAAATGAAGATAAAAAAAAATGAACATCCCGTTTGCATTCACCTTTTTGAAAATCATCTGTCCTAATTAGTTCACTTGTCAAAATCATTGGAAACGATAATGACTTACAATAATATTCAAAATCAATTAACCAAGTGTTGTTAATTCTAACATTACCGTGACTATCAAATGTTTATGTGAACAACAGAAAATCATTTAAAGAAGTTATTAAAATATTCATGGTTTTCTTTTCATTCATTTTTGAAGTTTACTAAAATATTCATGGTTTACGTAAAAATGAATTCCAATTGTCATTGGTCAACGTGTCACGCGTGAACGAATTAACCAATTTTGCATTTTTGTTCATGTATTAGTTATTGCCAGGACTAGGTTCTTATGAAAAAAATGGAATTCCACCAAGTGCCGACGATAACAAGTATAGTCTCTAAAAAAAGTAAGTTAATTTTGATCAATATTCATAGTTAAGACAGAACAACGTCTGTCGGGTCACCAATAAAGTTGTAGTGTTACATATTTTTTTATTTTCTAATTTAAACCGCCAATAATATTACTCAACCTATATAAGACGATCGTTTTTGAACGAGGCTTTCGCTTTGAGCCTCTTGCTTTTAGAACGTACCGTTTGACATTAATCCGATTATAATGATATTTGAAAAATATACTTACAAAGGTTTAAGTGATTAGGGATCCTCCCCACTAAACAAGTTTAGGGGAAAACGTGCCTTGTCATTTTTTTATTTGACATAATCGTTCTGGGTAAAATCGGATTTCTTTTAAAATTAATTATCACAGTTACCATGTTAATTCATTTCTACTATTTCGCCTCTGTGGTCTAGCGGTTCAGTCGTTGGACTTAACTGCATGAGGTCCCGGGTTCGAATCGCGGGTCGAGCCACAAAAAGAAAATTGAGTTTTTCCAATTTTGTAATAAAAAAAACGTTGCTCGGGATTGGACATGTGCCCGGTTGGCGACAGGCTTGTCACCTATCTCATTGTGGAACTTAGCGTCTTCGGCTAGTCGTGGGTACCCTGGTTGTGCCTCTGCCTACCTCTTCGGGGATATGGGGGTGAAGATGTTATTATTCCAACTAAGATTCACAATTATAGAGTTAACAGTGGCTTATAGACAGATCTGCGGCCTGTAGCTTGTGCAAATCGACCCTATCCTCCTGACTTAAACATGACATTGTCATTATGGAGGCAATGTCATGTTTCGGTCCTGTTTACGACTGTCTGTTTCGGTCCTGTTAAGTAACCTGTTTACAATACGTAGTAACAAATGTTTTAAAAAATATTACGTAGTAAATAATAATATTAGTAGTAAAGATTATGTAATAAGCAAATCGTAGTAATAAATGTATTCAAAATATCATTTGTATGGATTTCATTTTAAGTATTGTTTAATAATTGAAACCAAATGTTACGTACTCTTAATATAGGTTTATTAAACAACTAACTTTTAAGAGTTCCTGGTCATCAAATGTTTAAACCCTTGGAACGATAATTATTATTGCCCTAAGGTTATTTGATTCCAGAATATTCAATTCAATAAACAAAAACCAAATTAATTTTCAAGTAGCTCCGAGCGAGAACGCTCTTCAAAAAAACAAAACGTAGCCTCTCTTAGATCGGTAACTTCAGACTTGAATATTTTATTTGAAAAGGTTCAAAACAAGGAAAAGGAAGCTTAACGCGGCAATTTAAAATGCATTACATACTTGTCGATTCAGCACAATGGGGGGATCTAGGGAAAGTAAGGCTAGAGAAAAAGTTGGAAGCGTACTGATATCAAGCGAGTGTAAATTGTCAGTCAATTATCCTTGACGAAGTTAAAATATAATTTTATATTTTAGCGTTTAGAGGGTGACGAGTTTTTTTGAGTATAAGGTTATTTTTAAACGTAGTTTTTGAACATATTGTTTTGTAATTCGACATTATTTTTTTAATGTACGAAATATGATCATGTACATGTTTTTTAATCGACATTATTTTTTTAATCTTCGAAATATATTAATTGAATTTTTTATAAAAAAGTGCAATCTATAAAATGTATTTTTTTAATTACAAAATGTTATAGAAAAAGAAAAGGCCTATTGAAAACTTTATTCTTTTAACCCTTTCGGAATAAAAACTTAAAAAAAATATAAAATCGTTGGTAAAGTAGAGAATAAAGCTAAAAGAGTGGTAACAGTTACTTGGTCGAAAGCAAACGTATATGTGTATGTGTGTATAGCGAGCGTATATAATATGTATATTCGTAATGTATCAAACACTAATCGTCTTATAAATAAACACGGCGTAAACTTACGCCAAGGTTCAACCTCGTATTATAGCCTTTATAACAATGTGATACAGATTATAATATCAACTTAATTTTATTTCTACCTTAGTCCATGTTTATTAATAAGACGGATAAAAAATATATATCAGAAAGTTACAAAGTTATTAACCATCTGACAAAAATACCTAGCCTACGGTATAGGATAAGTACTTGGTTTATGTAGGTGCTATAGTGTCTATTTTACCTTTTCTATGTGAGAGGTCAGCGAACAATCACACGACTATCCTGATAGTAAGAGATAACCGTGGTCTATAGACACCATGGATGTTACAGATGCGTAGCTGTCCTGTAACCGGAATTACCTATTTTGCAAGTCTATCGGCTGACCTACCCTCCCAACCGAAACGTAATGAGAATTATAATGGCGTAAGGCGGTAGATCCCTACGCGGGCAAGTTGCTGCACAGTAGTTAACCACCTGATCTTGGTGACCTGTGTTCGCCTCTTACGAGCTGGCAGAAAGGCAGATGGTCTATTCTATCCAGCGGACCAGGACCAACAAGGTTGTATCTACAAAAATTATCTCAAAACAAAATGTAGTAAACAATGGGCTAATTAGTAATAGTAATTAAGGTCATACCGCTAATGTCCGTCTGTCCCTTATCAGTTACTGTCAGGTCATTACTCTTGAGTCTAGACATCAATATAATTACAATATTTACTTATGAATATGATTTTGTGATTGTGATTAATGAAAAACAATTATGAGAAAGGGCATGCGGCATTAAAAAAAATTTAAATTAAAAAAATATTTATTTCTCTTACAAACAGTTTAACAGAATCAATATTCAAAACCAAATAACAAAGTAAGAGACCGGTGTCTGCAACTAGGATATCCTGTGCCAGCAGATCACCAGGCCCCACTTCAGATCACGGATACTATAGTATTCCTTTACACTTGTGGTAGAGAAACAGAAAAATTATAATAATAAAAACTACGTAAAAATACGCATTGATTCAGTCATGTCCAAACAATGAATATTGAAAGATTAATAGAACAGATAGGCTATGTGAATGTGGATGGTTGTAGATACCCGGGGTGACCAAGGTGGACATTCTATGACGAAATCGCTAGAGTTTTGTTCGAGGGTGGTGTCAATAGTCTTCGAAACCGGTGTGTTTGATATATGCTAGGTAGGTAATAGGTTTGAAGGAATCGTGGCACTTGGCATTCGATTTTGTCTGTCTATCTCGCAAGCGACTTGGCAAAGTATTAATTAACAAGTGACAGCCTCGTAAAAAAATATTTTAAATAATTTATGTAAAACTATATAAATAACACAATAAAAAACTAAATAAATAAATTCGTTAAATATTTGCAAACCACAATGTGGTAGAAAATGTTGGTAGGAATAAGTATTTTGTAATCATTTTTAAATACACATATTCCACAAATAAATATAGTTCATTTCATTTCATTTAGAAAATTTGCATTATCAAATTTAGTTAAAAAAACAACTTGTAGAATCAATCTCTAACATTAACATCCAAAATCCATTCGTTGCTAGTCGGGCAATAATGGATTGACTTTTTGGAGTCGGGTAAAAAATGTTTTAAAGCATTGAAGCAAATTGTCACCTAAACTAGTCGAATCCATAACACTTTTTTGCGAAATTTGCTAACTAGCAAAAATGGAAAATTATCTTCTAAAATAAATTGACTTTCGACTTAAATATTCCAGTCATTTACCTATTTAATTTGGGAAGCAAATTAAAAAAAAGATTTACTATTTAATACCCAAAATATTGTGGACATTATTTTTGTATAAGCTTCTTGTTGTTTGACTTTGGCAGACGTATAAGTTTTTAAATTTGGCTAGTTATCAGGGGTTTAGTCATACTAAGGTAGAGTTGGTGAGTAGGTTGTCAGAAATGATTATAAGCCCCAGCAGGAGAAAGTGAACTACAAATATGGAGAAAGAGAGTGGTAGATTTTCGCAGCGACTCACCCGGGTTGGTACCACCGCCTTACCTATTCCTGCCGTCATAACGTCATGACGTGTTCCGGTTTGGAGGGTAAGGTAGCCGGTAAACTTTCTTATGCTCAAGGCCTAACATCCCGGCCTCAGGTTGGCACCGCACCATTACCACCTTTGGTGTTTCTAGTCGGCGTGAATTTCTTACCATCAGGAAAATCCGTCTGCTTGTTTGCCTGCCATAAAAAAAGGAGCACGCTGCATACGTTCCCAGTGCATCTCCCGTGATTATTATGACGTGAGATCAGTAGGATTGTCCTGTCCTAACAATGGTGGTAGTTCCTACGTAGTTAAGCACTATATGCAAAACATTCCTGCATACATTAGGAAAGTTTGTATATTTACATAGATGTTTAGCTAAATTACTTTCAATGCATTTGCATTTCATCCCCATATCTCAACGGGTTTCCGTAAATAAATATTACTCGCAAACGCAACTGGGGCCACACTAGTAGGTGAGTACATATATGACTGTAGAGAGTACAGACAGATGGATAATTCACATATAATCGGATCTCGTCAATCCGATAACGGTGGTCAACGCTAGTCTCTCTCTCAGTCCTAACACAAAGTCGTCATGTGACTTCATTCTTATCTCACTCCACCGGTGCTGCAGGTCACGTCGACAATGACCTCTAACCCGCGCCTAAAGCCTAGCGCCGAGCTACTACTACAATAAATACACCCAGTAACCAGAACAAAGTATAAAGTAGAGGACCAGTCTCCCGCAAGACAGCCCTTTATGACGACATTGTAAGGAACAGTTAAATCCATTTAAATATTCATGTCTCGGGCTGAGTACTCTGCTTGCCCCCATATTCCGGTGAAGTTGTAAAAACAGCAAAATTAGCGACACACACAAAAAAAGACGGATAAAGCAAAAACGGAAGCATTCCTTATTTGTAATTTAAGCTACAGAATCCAAGAAATAAAAGTAAATAAAATATAATACCAGGAAATCATAAAAGCAATACAAAGCTTTATTGATATACTGCCTCGTATTCGACCTTTACCATTCAGTTAAATAAACCTAAATAAGAGTCCAGGATTTTCTGCTTGACCGTCACTTAACCTTTAATAAAGCCTAATTGTCATACGTTTTCGTCTGGACATTTTTTCTATGTACAAGGGATATTGAGGCTAACTGGGCTTTTGTTATATATAGGTTATATATTTGCTTGACAGTAGATTTTCGTTTGAAAAAATATAGTTAAATGAATCTCTATCTCTCTTGGTTATCGCATCACGCGTGAGCGGATAGAACAATTTCGCCAATTTAATTTTTGTTGTGTTAATTATATTCTGTAGAAGATATATACGTAAAACATCTTGTAAGTTTTGTAGGACATTACTAGATTTAATCAAATTTAACGAAAATACAAGTTTCGTATAACTGTCAACTGATTGACATTCGAATTCAATAATCGTCCAAGCCTTTTCGCGGCGGGGGAGCTGAGTATTTAGGGTCGAGGTGAGGTCCTGAAGAAACCAATGAGACCAGCGAGACTGTTCCTGAGTACGCCTGTCTGTCCAAGAGGGGACACGAAGTGCGGGATGGTGGGCCACTTGGTCCACGTTTAGTGGCGGCTTTCAGGCCTGCAGAGGAGGTGGTGGGCATTCCATCTTGAGCGCCCCGTCATGATGGGGTTACGGTAGGTATGAGAGTTCCTGTTCACACTGAGACCGAAGTGGTGCACGTGTCTCGTTCGACGCTCGGCTTGCGAATTTCTCGAACAATATTTGTTGCCAAAGGGCTGCATAGGTCGCTGGTTTATATCCGGCTCGAAGGACCATAAAGATGTAGGGTCTGTAGACTTAACACCTTTAAATATGATAGATTGATGGATGAATTAAATAACTTGTTTAATATAAAATTATATTGAGTTCAAATTGCTCATGATAATATGACGCGTGCGCGGACTGGATGACGTCTTATTGAACTAAATGATTTACATTATAAAATGAAATTTGCCAACGCTGCGATATGATTTTAATATGCATTATTGTACGGTAGCCCGTACAATAAGTTAGCGAATACAGTCTCACAAATTCGAAGTGTGTGAATATTATAAACTACCTATGTAAAAGAAAACGTGAAAAGCGAAATATTAATGAGCGCGGATTGTACAAGGTGCATTTATAAAACACAATAGTTTATCAGAATTCAAGTGTTTTCTTTATTCATAGGCGAAGGAAATTATTTTTGTTCGAAACAAAACAAGACACGTGTAGAACACGTACAGTTTTCATTGAAGTCAGTAGAAAGAAAGGAACTGAATTTCATCCAATAAAAATCTATACATTTTTCTCCGTGTTATTCTTAAGCTCTTTTGATGGAAATAGGCCGACTGCTTTCTGTTAAGATGCCTATAAGAAACGCTTATTTGTTTGATATTTACACCCTACCAACGATATTACTCTACTAACCTATACCATCATACGGCGTTACCTATTCCGACCATCAAAATGGTGATAATTCTGCAGCACACTTATTAAATTAATTAGAAATTATCACTGTCTTCTTTCAACACTTAAATAACAATAACACTCAAGTTAAAATGTTAGTTTAGTTTCCGGAATCGAACCCGGGACCTCATGCAGTCAAGTCCAACACCCGGACCGCTAGACCACAGAGGCGATATTATATATTAAATGGCGATATTAAATGGTTACAAAATAGTCACATTCAAATTTTATCAACATCCTACTAGTAGTTTTTGAGATACGTCTTCCAATACACTTGATAAATTGAAGACTTCATTAATAAGGTCGTCAAGAAAAGTGAAAAATGTATAATCTATAAGCCACTGGTGGAATCATTATAAAACTAATATGAAACCACCTCTAAATTATGACCAATCGTTTTAAAAGAGGATCTTCTCCTTTTTGGACTCGGCTAAAAAGTGAGTGTTACACGTTTTGACCCGTTTGGTGGTAATCTAAATACATCCTGTATTTTTTTACAATCAGAATATACACATGACCTTACTTACGAGTATAATAATAACAATAAAATTAAAAATGTTCAAGAGCAAAAGACAAAACCTACGTACCTACGTCTTAACTACATTGTAAATAACCATCTCAATCGCGTTAGATTTCATACATCATTCATATGAAAAATCCACCTGGTTATACGTCCGTCTGTTCAAATGCTATGTTTCCACTAACAGACACTCATAAACACAGACACGTCTAACTTAATACACCCGTCGCGGTGTTACAAATGTCATAGGATAAGTGTACACGTCTTTCATAATTATTTTAACACATCTAATTAAATCAGAATGTGTATTGTCGCATGTAGTTTTTTAATAAGTTATTGCACAGAGATGTAAATGAAAGCTGTCAAATAATTTGTAACGCCATTGTTTACTGAAATAGCCTACTTTTCACTTTCTAAGGACTGAATTAACGATACGCATTTTGTTGATGTATTATGAAACATGCTTATTGCATGGCTAAGTACAGAATAAGCGCTGTTGGTGAAAGAATACCGTGGCCTATAGACTCTCTAGATATTGTAATATCTTCGTTGTTCTGTGGCCGGGATGTTAAGCCAAAAGAGCAATTCCACTGGTTTCCCTACCCTCCGGAGCGGAACATGACTAACAATCCGATACATTTTTATCAGAGCAGAAGGACATACACAGCAGTCTGTCACTAGCTGTATGACCTTAACATATGTTTGTATTTTAATAACTGCCATGCACCCCGTGTGAGTCCGGGCTCCTTTGCAGGATAGACCATCTGCCTTCCTGCCAGGCAGCTCGTAAAAGGCGAGCACAGGCTTACCGTCACTATAACACCGTGAGTTCCTACTAGGTTGTAGAGTTTCGCAGCGACTCGCCAAGATTGGTACCACCGCCTTACCAGCCACCACAACGTCAGTGCTTGCCTTTGACGTGTTCCGGTTCGGAGGGTAAGGTAGCCGGTAAACTTATTTTTTTCTCGAAGTCTAACGAAGCGGGGCCTTAGGTTGACAACGCATCTTTGGTGTCTCTAGGGCCTAGGCGGCGTGAATTTCTTACCTTCAGGACATCATTCTGGTTGTTTGCCTTCAGATATCATGAAAAAAAGAGAGCAGAGAGATCAAATGGTCTATCCTACACAGACGACCCAGATTGACACGGAGAGCATTCAATAATAGTTTTAGATGTGATCAAGACTGGCTGTTGCTAGCGACTTCACCTTCAGGTTTTAGGATAAAAAGTACTCTGACAAGCGAAAAATCGCTATACTGTTGATCGGAATGGCTGATTTATGATCACCTGTTTCATACGTGTTTGTCCAGAACATTTCACGAATGCGGGATTTCTGGATTGGAGTATGTCTTCCTGAAAACCGTCACACGCTTACCTGAAACAAGTTAAGAAAAGTTAGTATCTGTACGAGTATGGTAGCTCACAAGTTTCATTTTGAATAAACAAGCAACAAACAAGCAAATCTTCCTACTGGTGTGACTATTAAATATATTCCGTCGAAAGACCACCCTGGTTATAACTGGCGCAGACAACCTAACATTATAGGAATTCATTGGATAACTCTACATCAAAATCTGTTTAGGCATCTATAGT
>NJDC01003671.1:9559-30461 GCA_002245475.1 Calephelis virginiensis
ATGTTTTTATATCATCACAATATTAGATTCCATTCATCGTACATAAGTTTACACTAGTGTTTCAAAAAAGTGACGGTCATCATTTAGTGGCGTAACTATCGCCCTTTGAAATCTGGAATTTATTTTATAAGATTGAAAATTGCCCAAAGTCAATTAAAAAAGTCAAATTGATAAACATATTAATTATTAAAGTTACTTTGTTGTGTAAGAGATATCATAAATCAGTTATTCGAAGGATTTTTTTGTCTCAAGTAGTGTATTAGTTTATATCTGCTTCTTGAAAGAAATATAGTAGTGGTAGTATAGTATTAAGTGTAGGTATAATGATTATAGTATGTCGTTTGTGTCACACAAGGTAGGCATATATACGAGTACAATGGTAAAAATAACCACATGAAATAATAAAAAATTTTTTTTTTAATGCTTACGTTATTAATATTACACTCTAGGGTTGCTATAATTACGAACCCCTTGCTGCTTGGAATCCACTTTTTCATGACTAAAATTTACTCAAACACAAATAGAAATGTCAAATCATTTATTATAAAATATGTGTGTACGTAACAGATGTTAGGAATAATTTAAACTATTTTTAAAATTACTATGTTCAGATTTTATCGTATGTTTGGAATATTTATTCAAAAGACATCTATTCTAAGGATAATCATTTAATGGCATTATTACCAGCCTCTTTAATCTGGAATCTACAAAGCAAGTGTAATTGAAATATCAAACATAAATGATCTAATTAAGTGATTAATAATATTAGTTACATTGGTAGACAATGAGATAAATAATAAGGATTTTTAAGAGCGATGGTTTCATTCCTTGGTTAAGTACCCAATCTCTTTAAATTGGAATAAGCTTCTATGAGATTGAAAATTGTTTGAAGCCAAATTAAAATTATGTTTATATTTTTCATTTGACTTCCAAATACTTGGCCTATATTGATGACCTTATTTTAAAGGAATTTGATCCTTTAGAACAATCACAATCTGCAACATGTGAAATGTTTTTTTTGCCATTTCTCAAAAAAATAGCAATTTGTCATAGGCAGAAACGCACTGCACATTGCACGCTAAATTGTCCGATTGGACGTGACGTAAACATCGAAATAAATACATTCACGGACAATTTAATTCTGAGTGACATTTAGTTGCCTTCCAACAGAGTGCACAGTGTCACAAAATGATTTACGAATTGTGAATATCTAAGGTGACCATATTATCCTGTTATCATGAGGAATTTTTAAAGAATTTCTTCAGTAATATAAAATTTAAGTCTTTAATCTTTACCCGTTACCGCACACAAAACACACACATACACGTACACATATACACACACACAAACAAACAAAATACTTTTATGAGTTGTTCAAAAATATATCAGTGTTTTAAGTGCAGCGTTATATGTTTTAAGTCTTCGGTTCATGGTGACCGTCTATCTTAATATTTATGTAAAAAAAAATTATTATAATACAACAAAAACTTTGGAATCGTTTTTCTTACCTTAAGAGCTAGGTAACTATTAAGATAGTATCCATTTTGAGTTAATCAAAGTTTTGTGGTAAACAAAGTAAAATATACTTATGCCAAATAGACAGGCAACTAGTAAAGTTAAGTGGAAGGTAAGGTCAAAAATAGGAAAATTCAATAAATAGGTAATAAAACATTTTTACCTCGTGCAGCAGTTCTAAAGAATCATTTATGAATGCGGTATTTTCAATCAGACTGGTGGAGATTGGTGTCTCTAGGCGGCGTAAATTTCTTAACATCAGGAAATCCGTCTGCTTGTTTGCCTTCCAACATTATAAAAAAAAAATTAACCTATGTTTATTAAAGAGATGGCTTTTTTGCGGAAGTCCATTATCATGGTGACTCGCCTGTTTATACACAAAAAAATACAAAAAGAGGATAAAAAAATTGTAATCCTCTTTTTTTTGCCGAAACTTTATGGCCACATTATGAATTTCAGACGCGGATGGAACAAGTTTTGTACTCAATTATGCTGTCTACTCAATGAGACATTAAATGGAAGGGGGGTGACAAATCGCTGGTGGAAAAATCTTGGCAAAACTTGTTTTTGTTATTAATGCCTACGATGAAGGGAAAACTGCCCTTATTCGTTAGTCGTAATAGTGGAAAAATGTGGTAGATCATTGCACTACTTACCTAATAGATGCTGAAGTATCCTGTGTTGATGTCAAGTTTTTTGAGACCCACAGCTTTCCTACCAAGCAGTTTTTAATTACCAAGTCTGAGTTTGTTGTTCGAGAGCACCATGACTATGAATAGGAGGTAGTTTTTTGCGCCGACATAATATGGTGGTTTGGAGAGTAGTGTAGCCAGTGTAATTACACAAGCTGCTTCACAATGCAGCATTTAGTTGACAATCCACATTCTTATTATCTACTAGTTGATCCGACAGACGTTATCCTTTCTTGTCTCCAACGTGGCGGAGAGGTTAGTGTACGCTTAACTTGAGCGACTAACCGCTAGGCTCCAGTTCGATTCTCGACGGGGGCAGGCATTCATGTGATTAAAAATAGATGTTTATATGTCCAGGGTGCTCATTATGTATCTCAGTTGCCAACTTAAAATGGAAAATTGTACATCAAATGACGTCATTTGAGTTTGCTATCTCTATTGTATTTCTGTTGGTCACTTGAGATAGCAAATATAAAACACGTCATTTGAGAGCTATTTGATGTACACTTTTCCATTTTAGTTAGCAACTGAGATACATAATCAGCCCTCAGGTCTGGGTGTTATTAAATTTATACTGATATCTGTATAAAAGTATTGCTTTGTATTTGAAACTAATTATCACCTCTGTGGTCTAGCGGTTTGGTGTTGGATTTGACTTCATGAGGTCTCGGGTTCTTTCCATGACTCGGACCGCTAAAAGAAAATATGATTTTCCATTTTCTAATAAAAGAAATAACGTTGTTCGGAATTAGATGTGTGCCCGGTTGGCGATAGGCTAGTCACCTACCACAGAGTAGGACTTAATGTTTTCGCCTACTCGTGGGTGCCCTAGTTGTACCTCTGCCTATTCTATTCTGGCTTGAAAATATTTTTACATAATGTATTAATACCGTTATCTAACACCCTTATCACAAAAATATAAGTTGCTAACGTTGGGGTAACATCAATTTGTGCAATTTGTCGTGGGGTTTTTATTTATTTATTTATTAATATTGAGTTTGAATTGATGACTATTATTTTAATCGATGATCCACCTCGTTGGTCGAGTGGCTAGAGTACACGCTACACCGACTCACCGCGAGGCTCGAGTTCGATTCCCGACGGGGGCTAGCGTTTGTGTGATGAACATTTAGATGTCTGCATTTTCGGGTCTGGGTGCTTATTAAATTTATTCTGATATCTATTTAAGTATTATTCTATGTATTAGTATTGTTGACTAACACCCAAGATACAAGCAAATAAATTGCTTACTTTGGGGTTAAATTCAATTTGCGTAACTTGTCCAGGGATGTGAAAACTTTTATTTTAATTAAGTTTTCTTAAACTTTTAAACGTTCCACTTATGTCTTCTTCTTTTCTTTCTTTAGGTTTTGGCCTTCACGTTAGTATTTAGCCATTAGTCAAGTAGAAATTTGCATCAAATTTTATATCAATTTCAATTAATTTTAATTAGTCATCAGTCATAAGTCGTCAGGAAGTCATGTCAGGCTCTTGGGTAAAGCGGTGGCCTGTTTACTCAAGCTCAAGTAATGAGATTTGGCGGCAACGAGGAAATACACGATACGCTAATTTCTTCATGATTATTTTATTTGTGCATTTTTACTGAACAAAATTGTACAAAATGCCAACAAAATTGACTAGTTTCACTCAATATCAACACGAAATTCAATAATTATGAAAAAACTTCGACCATGTTTTCTCTCGATGGCGCCAAAAAAAAACTCCTCTTATGTCACATATTTTTTTTCTTTTAACGTTAATAAAAAAGTATCTTCACGTCCACATCCCCGAAGAGGAAGGTAGAGGCGCAACTAGGACACCCACGACTAGCCGAAGACAATAAGTCTCACAATGTGATAGGCGGCAAGTCTATCGCCAACCGGGCACATATCCAGCCCCGAGAAACATTTTTTTATTAGAAAATTACATACATACATACAAAAAGTCAAAAAGCTAAACTCGCTTTGCATAATTCTGTGCTTATTCCAACGTTACTGTATGGAAGTGAGAGTTGGGTATGTCAGAAAGAGCATGAAAGTAGGATAAATGCGGTCGAAATGAGAGCACTACGGAAAATCTGTGGTGTAACGCTCGCTGACCGCAATCGTAACAGTGAGATCCGAGAAAGAGTGGGATTGAAAGAAAGTGTTGGTGTTAAAATGCGAAAGGGCATGCTCCGCTGGTTCTGTCATGTGGAAAGAATGACAGATGAAAGATTGACAAAGCAGATATACAATGCGAATGTGGATGGATGTAGGTACCCGGGGAGACCAAGGCTGACATTTCACGATCAGATCAATCGGATATTATCCGAGGGTGGTGTCAAGAGTCTCCGAAACCGGCGTGTTTGTGTGAAAAGAGTTATGAATGTGAAGGAAGCAAGACAGGTTTGTCAGGATCGTGAGGTCTGGCACTCGATACTCTCTGCCTACTCCGTAAGGGACTTGGCGTGAAGATATGTATTAGAAAATTGAAAACAAAATCATTTTCTCATTGTTACCCGACTCAAGAATCGCACCCGGGACCTCATGAAGTCAATTCCAACACCTGGACTGCAAGAACATCGAGGCGATAATTAATATAAATATAGATAATAATTATAATGACGTATTAAACATTCAATAATTAACACAACAAAATATAATTATCGAAGTAGTTCCACCCGTTCACGCGAACGCAATGAACACTGAAAATAGAGGTTCATTTCTAAATACTTCTAGGAGATATTCCTTTTTTACCGACAGTTAAATCTGTCAGCTTGTTTGCCGTCAAACAAAAGAGATTATTGCTTTTTTTAATGCAAAGCCATAAAAACAATTCTTTGTTAATTTTAAATACCAGTTTATTGTGAAATCGTACATCAATAGTGATTTCTGGACCGGAAACATTGTTGTGATTTTTTCGCTCTGTTGATTTGTTTATACACATCTACAAAAACAACAGACATAAAAACGTTACCCGTTTTTATTTAATGTACAAAACCGAACCAATAGTCTGTAAACTGAATGTTTTATCTTTTGCATTATTCACATTTTTTTTTGTATAATAGCTGACTATTTTTATACGATTTCTGGGAAAACAAGCGGACGGCTGACTTCTTCTTTCTTCTTTCTTTAGGTATTGGCCTTCACGTTAGTATTTTGCCATTAGTCAAGTAGAAATTTGCATCAAACTTTAAATCAATTTTAATCAATTATAATTAGTCATCAGTCAAAAGTCGTCAGTAAGTCATGTCTGGGTCTTAAGTAAAACGGTGGCTTCGTTACTCAAGCTCATCAATTGAGATTTGGCGGCAGCGAGGAATTAGAGGATACACCAATTTCTTCATGATTACTTGATTTGTGCACTTTCACTGAACAAAATTAATCTAATTCCCACCTAAATTAACTAATTTCACGCAATATAAACACGAAATTCAATAACTATGAAAAAATTACGACCATCTTCATTCACGATGGCGCCAAAACTCCGACGGTTGACTTATGCCCGGTTCCAATATTCGAAAAACAATTCGTTTTGATTAAGGATGGTAGTATTTTGTACTCATTTTCGACAGTTAACTCTGAACATTTTTGGAAAATCTCACATTTCCAACGCTCCGTTACCTCTGAGCCAACTACGAATGGTTAAAGTTACGGATTACGTTTTCTTGATTATAGGTAATGGGCATTAATGTATTGCGTTTATTTTATGTATATTACTTTACATGTAATTTTCAGTAGGTAGTTTTTAACTTTGCGTATGAATACATATACATACAGATAAACAACACACATACATAACATATACATACGAATCATAAACCAAGTAATTGATTTTATTAAGATTGCTTTGCCAAAAGTAATCTGCCTATTTAAATTTAGATGCCTAATTTACTGAACACTTATCTGGGTCTGCGTAAAGGTCCCCATTCAGACCAAATCCAACCGCACATTTGCGTGACCTGATATTAACTTGGAAGCTCGGGCTGACGTTAGTTTTATCTGAGGTCTTTTAGTCGCTTTTAGTTTTTATTAAAAGGCTCCAATATTTTATGTATTTTTTTATGACATTGGTAGACAAACAAGCAGATGGATTTCTTGATGGTAAGAAATTTACGGCACCTGAAGCACCAAAGGTGATAATGGTGCGTTGCTACCTGAGGCCAGGATGTTAGGCCTCGAGCAAAAGTAAGTTTACCGGCTACCTTACCCTTCGAACCAGAACACGTCAACGGCAAGCATTGAACGTTATAGTGGCAAGCCGCGCGAGTCGCTGCCAAACTTTACCACCTAGTAAGATGTCACGGTCTTAGTGACGGTAAGCCAATGCTTGCCTTTTACGAGCTGCCTGGCAGGAAGGCAGACGGTCTATTCTGCAAAGGAGCTCGGACCAACACGGGGAAATTTTGTATTTGGTATTAGAGGAAAGTAACGAAACAGAGCAATACCCTGATGATGGGAAACACCACAAAAGATTTGTTTGTTACAAAGTAAGGCGAAAATTTCACGATTTTTCTGATGTCAAGAAATTAAAATCACCTTTAAACATGAACCTTCTTATTTATTCTTTCTTCTTCTTTAATGAACATTAACATTTATCTCTAACGGCCAATGTTAATAATATATGTCTAAAGATGGATTTCAAGCAATCCAGATAGCTGCGTATCCGACGGCCTAATCTAATTGCCATATTTATCCTGTCCACAGATATGTTATTGGCAAGCGATAACATAAAAATGGATCAAAATATCAATCTTGGACAACAAGTTTTGGATTAGGATTGATTATTAATATTGGCCGTAAGTCGACATTATTCTGTATTACACGTTAGGAAAATCTATAATGTCAACTTAAACATTAGAGCACTTTAGATATTTTAATCTTTTGTTATAGTTGTTGTATGTTTAGTCTCTTTACCTACTGAACCTATGCTTATATTTTCCTTAAAAAAAGGTTGCCTGGCTCTACCCGGTCAAATCGCTTTATTTGGCGATAAGGCCACATTTTGTGTACTACAAACTATAATCGTATGTTGATAATACTTAATTGTATTTACTTTAAAGTTTAACTTTGCACAATAAAATGTTCATTCATTTGTTCGTTCATTCAAGATGGTAAAGTTGGTATTACTTTGTTGCTAACCCGAGGCTATGAAGTTCACGCAGTTTGAACTCTTGCGTGAGTAACTTTGCTTATGTTCCTACCCTCGAAACAGAAAAACGAAATTATGGAGCACTGACGTTTCAACCAAAGGAATAAGTAAGGGTACCAATCCGTGTGAGTCGTTGTACAACTCTTCCACATAGTTTACAGTGTGGTAAACAAACTCTCTTCTGTCTTTTAGGAGATATTTGGTAAGTAAACAGTTGGCATTTATGTCCCCATACGAAGCCAAGGACCAGGGAAATAAAAAAAAAGTATAAACGCCTATATTCCAGAATATCAAATCAAAGTTAAAAAAATCAACTACGCATATTTATGCATACACTTAATACATTCCCCTTTGTTCTTTTCAATGTCATTCAGGTTGTACTACCACAAACAAACCTACATATGAGCGGCTGCTACGTACAGTTAGATTTACTTTGCCCAATTTTTATTATTAAACTAAATTTTAAAATAATCACCTCTGTGTTCTAGCAGTCCGGCCTCGGACTTGACATCTTGAGGTCCCGGGTTCGATCCCCGGGTCGGGCACAAAAAATGATCGAATATGCATATCTTAAATTTTCTAATAAAATTAACGTTACCCGGGATTGGATATGTGTTTGGCGATAGGCTTGCCACCAATCACATTGTGGGACTTAGTGTATTCGGCTAGTCGTGATTGCCCTGGCTGTGTCTCTGCCTATCTGTTCGGGGATGAGGGCGTGAAGATACTTCTTAAAAATAAAATTGATGAAAGTTATGCCATTTATGAGATTAAAGACAAAAGCACTATTTATGCCAGTTTACACACTTAACTATTTATATGCGTTTTTGCATAACATTCTGTACACTCGTTTTATTCTTCTCAATGACATTCAGATCGAATCGGAACAAACTCAACCATTTTGCGCCGGCTGATTACAGTTGGATTTACTTTCCATGTTTATGGATGTTTTCATCCCCCTGTCCACGCCGGGCTAATGGTTTATTTATCCTGCATTCCAAAATGCAACATTTAAAGCAGAATTGAATTACTTTGTAAACTAGTTTTATTCTGTACCTTTGTTAATCAAATCTGTGCAATTTAGTATGTAAAATGTAAACGGTTTACCGAGTGTTCAAACTAGCGACTGTTTTATTTTTTACATATTACGTAGGTGCCATTTTTTCCTATGTAGTAAAGGTCTGCAGTAGGGATTTGTCAAGATTTTCGGATAAGAAGATTATTGAGGTTTCAAAGCCCTGATGAGGCTGTAAAAAGTGAAACCGGTTGGCTGAAGAATAGCGTAAAGTGTTTAATTAACAAAGTATATATTGGATGAGTGCAAATGTTTTACTACGAAAACGTGTAGATAAGTGTGCATATGCCGTTTATTTATTTGCGGAATATGTGTGTAAATGAGATATTACAAAAATATTTGAGTATATTAACATATTCTACCATATTTTGGTATGTAAATATTTTAATATTTATAAAAAAAACATTATTTAATTACATACACTTTAATTTTTATGTCAGCTATTTATCTGTATATTTCTTGTGCGATTCTTTGGATCCCTTTTTACGAAAATTGCGTTGACGGAGGAGTATCAAATTTGGCACACTTATAGTATATGGGTAGGAGAAGTGCAGAAAGCTAATTTTTTTTAAATGATAATGTTTATAAAGTACATTAATTCAAAAAATAAAACACTACACGTACTGCCATGCACTTGACGCACACAAACAAATGTATTGATGATAACGATAAAAGATCACAGATTTCGCACAAACTATAATCATACAGTTTGGAAACAAAGTAGTTGATCTTAAGAAATGAAGATGGCGTTCTTATCAACAAGATATTAAAATTTATTCTGGTCGAATTTCGTACAATGGGCGACCACTAGTATTTGTAACTAGTTTAATTATTTATTACCAAACATTTTACAGCTATAACTAAATTTAGCCCTGTTTACCGTAAACTAAATATAAGGGTATATAGGTCTATAAGGCCAATGATGCGTGAGAGCCTGTATGTGTCCGCAAGACAAGCTAACCCCGACGTCACTCTTAGACGCCCCATCACAATGGCAGCGGCCGCCGAAACCAGCCAGCATTCCGCTCGACTGCCAGCAACACCGGCTCCTATGTTCTACTAGCAACGCACCTGCTTTCAACTAAATCACGCACTTTGCCTTAAAAACCGCTATTCACATCGAGTATATTATGACATATGTATAGACGTAAGATAGAAGAACTTATAAGATAACAAAGAAGCCGATTTTTCGTTATTTTAAAAGTTAGATTATATCATTTCCGTGTTTGTTTTCAAGTGTCCTAGCACTTCGAAATACGAGAATGTGAAACGACTTATTCCCTGTACAATACAGGAAACAAAATTCAAACATGTAAGATAAACTAATTTCTGTCATATCTATATGAATATTCCCCTATTGGGGCCACATTTTGTCATAAAAATGTTTCACGGGCGGGCAAAGTTCGAGATGCCCAGTGCTTCTTCGTTACTTGTGAACTGTCACGGAAGTTACGAAATGCTGACTGCGGTCCACTTGGGAACGTTTAGGGCTGTCTCACGATCACGTTTGCCTAATATGCGGTTTATTTGGTACATGTTTTTTCAACATCAAAGAAGGCATTTTGTAGGGTTGACAAACAAGCTAATTATTGAATCCATGTATAGAAATAAATATTGCGAAAAGGCTAATAATATTTTAAATGTTAATGTTAGTTTATTACACTTTCACGCGAAAACTTTTTAACCTAACGTCATGAAACTTTGTACACATATTTTTGGAGGTAATAAAGAAACATATGACATATTATTAATGAATTGAATGCCATCAAAGTCGCAGCTTAAAAACTAGATCTTATATGATCGTGTTTTGGATTTTCTCATGCGCTAGCAAAACGTAATACAATTGATAATTGCCTATTCTTGTAATAATTAATTATGCCCGTTAGCAAACACAGCGACATACGTATTTCCTGCCTCGTGCCAACTGATTTTTCAATAGTTTAAGCAATGATGCTTGGAGCTGAATTGAATTCAAAAGATTCTCATGAAATTACATACAAAAAATATTGAATTACAAAATATGCGTTTTAAAAAGTTGTTTCAAATCCCTTGTTGCTCCGAATCTACTGTGTAGTATAGACCACCTGCCTTCTTGTCTAAGGGACTAGGCATGAAGCATGTACACTAAAAAACATATATCACTAACTGTACCGGCAAACATCGTTCCACTAGTTCAGTTTCTATGGGTAAAATCAAAATGTTGTATTTCCTAGTTTCCTCGGAGTTGATGTTTCAACTCCGAGGAAACTAGAAAACTAAAACTAAAAAGTATCTTAGTCCGTCTCTTGTTTTAACTACTCGCCCATAAATTTTCACCCGAACATATTTGTCCGTTTTTGAGTTACAATTACTGTAGCTGACGCGACTTTTTTTATATGTATAAGATATGTCAGAATGTAGCAAATTTAAATATAAGAATATTATAGTCAGATTTTGAAAATCGTGTATGAATTTGATAGCTTATTTCTAGAAGAATGTTAGAACAGTGCAGACGTAGCTCAGAGTGCTCTTCAAAGTAGCCACTCTGATAAATCCCTGACTGTTATTTCTCTCAGGATTTGAACCTGTATCACTTCGTCTCAAGCCGACGAATGCTCTAAACTTTAAAATTTGAAGAAATTTAACCCAAGCACAAGGAAAGTGCTAAAATAAAAATATCCTGTTAATTAAGAGTACAGCTTCAATTGCCGTACATCCAATGAGTATGACGTTAATATGCGGCGTATAATCGTACCTATGCTAGACTATGAAATAATTCGCGCTCGAACTGGCTCTATTGAGGAGCATGCTCTCCTGTAACTCGTACTAGGATGTTACAAAACTGGTGATTTTTTATGAAAACTACTGCACCTATGCTGGTTTCATTGTACGTGTAGAAAAATATCTTAATTGGAGGGTAGGTTTGGTAATTTTATTTATTTAATTGTTTGAATAAAATTTCTGCTGACGACTTAATATTTTATAATAGAAAAATCACAAAATGTAAATGTAATTAATACAACTTATTGCTCTCGATATATTATTTTTTACAGCAAAAAGCAGCACACAAGCACTGTTGTTCCCGTTATGAATAAAAAACAATTATTGATGTGCTTCTATCTAATTGCCGGAATATTTAGCCACATGTGCAAATATGCCTGATACGTTAGCTCTTCCTCGGAACGCGATAGAAATGAATGCTGATGTTGTAGCTTCAGATTTTTGCAGAATAGATCAGCTGGTCTATTCTGCAACAATAGCAATAGATTACAAACAAAATCGCATTAAATTTTAAAACATTCAGTGTTAGCATATTTTTTTATAATATTGGAAGGGAAACAAGCAGACGGATTTCCTGATGTTAAGAAATTCACGCCGACTAGAGATACCAAAGGTGATAATGGTGCGTTGCCAACCTGAGGCCGGGATGCCAGGCCTCAAGCAAAATTAAGTTTACCGGCTACCTTACCCTCCGAACCGGAACACTTCGTGACGTTATGGCGGCAGGAATAGGTTAGGCGGTGGTACCTATCCGGACGAGTCGCTGCTAAACTCTACCACCTAGTCAGATGACGGTGGTAGTGAGGCTATGCTCGCCTTTTACGAGCTGCCGGGCAAGGAAGGCAGATGGTCTATTCTACAAAGGGGCATGGATCAACACGGGGAAATTAATTGTAGGTTTAATCATTAAACTTTCATGCGACTTCAAACGTTTAAACAGAATGATTAAGTGATGAATCCTATTTCGAATGCTATTTGAGTATCATTAATAAATATGGGCTCACAAACCTGGCAGTAAATTATTTGTTCACATTCAGTAAATAATTACTGTCTTACTATAAATTATCGTAGTACCTTACTGTAATACTTTATAGTAAGATATTATTTACTGTCATGAAAAGTCATGGACCAAACTTGCCCTGAGTCCAACAAGCATGATACATGAACTGTAGTTATTAATTATTTTAATGACATGTCTCAATATCAATTTCTAACGGAGAGTAACTTCTTTGAATATATTTAAAAACTGGAAGTGCGAGTCGGACTCGCACACGAAGGGTTCCGTACTATCTATTAAAAATTACGTTTATTGTATGAGATCCCCCATTCAATATTTATTATATTGTTATTTAATTATTTGTTTTGATTGGAAAATCGCCTCTATGGTCTAGCTGTTCAGATTTTGGGCTTGACTGCATGAGGTCCCGGGTTCGAATCCCGGGTCGGGTAACAAGAGAAAATGTGGGTTTTCCAATTTTCTTACAAAAAAAATGTTGCTCGGGATTGGATATGTGCCCGATTGGCGATAGGCTCGCCACCTATCACATTGTGGGACTAAGTGTTTTCGGCTAGTCGTGTGTGCCCTGGTTATGCCCCTGCCTACCCTTTCGGGGATAGGGGCATGAAGATACTTTTTTTTTATTTTGAAAGGTAATATACAAGTTAATATGTTGAACAAAAAGTATGGCGTTAATATTTCAGTTTTTTAATTTGTAGTATTTTTGTTAAAGCGGCAACGGAAGTACATCATTTGTGAAAATTTCAGCTTTCTAGCTATCACGGTTTATGAGATACAGCCTGAAGACAGACAGACAGACAGCGGAGGCTAAGTAATAGGGTCCGGTTACGCTTTCGGTACGGAACCCTAAAAAGGAGAGTCACGATAGATTTTTAAGACAAGAGTATATAATTTGTCTATTTTGTTATATTTCAGTTCAATTTTATTTTTATATGTCAGTATATTTGTACATCTATTTTAGAAGGACCCTATTTAGTATGATATCATTACAGTAATTAAGTAATTAATTGCAGTATTACGATTTCTGACACTGTTGGTCTGAGACTGTGCAGTGAATCAGCCTAGGTGGAGAAGCACCGATTCTAGTAGACCGTTTTGCTATCACCACCTAGTCTTTTCATCACCATCTTTACATACACACATACATACATACATACATACATACATACATACATACATACATACATACATACATACATACATACATACATACATACATACATACATACATACATACATATACATACATACATACATACATACATACATACATACATACATACATACATACATACATACATACATACATACATACATACATATATATCTTGACGCCAAGTCCCTTACGGGGTAGGCAGAGAATATTAAGTGCCAGACCTCACGATCCCGACAAACCTGTCTGGCTTCCTTCACATTAATTACCCATTTCATACAAAGACGCCGGTTTCGGACACTCTTGATACCACCCTCGGATAATATTCGAGTCATCTGATCGTGGAATATCAACCTTGGTCTCCTCGGGTACCTACATACATCCATATTCGCATTGTATTTCTGCTTTGTCAATCTTTCATCTGTCATTTCTTCCACATGACCGAACCAGCGGTCGCTAACTTTTCATTTTCATTCGTCATATTTACAGTACTACAGTGCTTTAGTTCTAAAGACAGTAGTATTATCCAAATAACCCATTTTCACAATGGACATCCCAGCTAGAAAACAGTAACAATTTTAGTTGGTCATAAAATGTATTTTATGTTGCGTGAAAATTAGTATTTTTACAATTGCGACAACACTAACTACGCAGGTGAATGCATTTGAGGAAGAAAAAAGTAATTAAAGTTAAAAAGAACCCTGAGTTCTGACTTTATTAGCCTCCTATGTGTAGTTTTGTTTCGTTCCATGAATTCCATTTTGTGAAGCATTGTCTAGGATGTGAATTTTTTTATAGTTCATTTTGTGAAGTAGTTAACAAATTTTTAAATATATTTTAATTTAACTTTAAAATTTTGACGGCGTCTCTACTGGCCGCTTGCGAGACTCAGGATTCCCGATGGGCGAAAACATTTGCGCGATAAACAATTTTACATATAGTTAGGACTGTGTTAGGACTGTGTTTAGGACTGGGTGTTTTTAATATTTAATCCAATAGATGTCTATTTAAGTGTTTCTGTGTATTAGTACGTTAAAAGTAGTAAATGTAAGTAGTAAATCGTGAATAAATAATTAAAAACATATTAAAATATTTGCACACCACAAGTTAGTAGAATATGTAGGAACGCTTAAATAATTTTGTAACATCTTTGCGGAATATGAGTGTTACACTCATATTCCGCAAATAAATATTTTTTCTTTCTTTCTTTCTTTCTTTAAAGTAAGAAAATTATACGCATCATTGTATAATATCGTAAAATTTTCTTACTTTTCAGTTAGATCAAATTGTTCCATTTGTGTAAATATTTATTTATTTAGACTTTTATTTTCATATCATGTATTTCTTATCTTAATGTATATATTTCTTGTGTTCCGTGTGTTTGTCACAGAACTCCTTCTAGACGATTGGATCGATTTTGATGTTTTTTTTTGTGTGTGTTCAAGGGAATTCAAGAACGGTTTAGATTCACAATTTGGTCTCCTGGAAAATGTTTTTTTTAATAACAAGTAGTTGTTGATTTTGGAATATTTCACATTGGATCCGACAGACTGCGCTACTATCGAAGCATTAATGTCAAGCGATACGAAGTTTGCTGGGTTTAGTTAGTTTATTTGTATATGACGTAATAATTCCATACTTTTGTTTGTCACCTAAATTTTCTTAAACTCTAAATTAATAATACGGAAATTATTATTCTTACGTATCATATTCATAGGTAGCCCAAAGGCGAGTTTGAATTGGCATCGTAACATAAAATCAGTAGAAAATGTAAAAAAGTTGCCCTGGAAGTCATCACGCGTTACTAGTTATTTTATATTGTCTAGGTGTACTACTAATCTGAGAATCTGACATAATATGTAAATAAATTAACCATATACACAACTTCTAAAATTGGAACACAATGATGGCGAACACTGAAGAAATGGCAGCAGGATTAGTCATGTTAGTACAACCGATCCGCAAGAGTCGCCTCAGTTAGGATGATAATTTTAATTGAAACTAAGTGCGCCCTTTCAGAGCCCCTGATTGGTTGACAGTATAAAGATAAACCATAATAAGATATTCAATATTATCAGTAACATTTTTTTGGTACATAAAAGAAGGCAAACGAGAAAGTGGGTCACCTGATGGAAAGTGATCACTGCCAACCACGGACATCCGCAACAATAGGAGTAGCTACCACAGATGCGTTGCCTACCTTCAAGGAATGAGTACGCTCTTTTCTTGTAGGATCATAAGCCATATTCTTTATTTTGTTTTTATTATAGGATCGATATTTTAAAAAATGCCTGTACTATCGATTCAAAAAATCCATTAAAGCTACGTACTTTTGTACCCGGCAGTACCGAAATAGAACCACAGAGACCACTACATGCGCTTGTACTTCATGATTGAGAATACCAAAACTAGTTGTAAACTATAATGAAATAGAGAAGCGCTAATGTTTACAAGCGGTTCCGGGCTCCGACAACGTTCTCATCTAAAGTTCAACTATTGCGCACTTCTGTTTACATAATAGACTACGACTAGTATTAGTACATGTTATGTCTTTATACTATCATTGAATATTGCTCATGGTTTTGCCAATACAAATAAAGTCCTATTCGATTTTTGAATTTCGTACACGAGTTTATTTTTTATCATGTACCCTTTGTCACCGGCTTAAGCTTTGCTATATGCCTTAAACTGGCTTTCTATTTTTGCCACAAAAAAAAATCTTTAATTTAAATTTGTATTTGATGACACATGCTTCTCAGTTACAGTAACTATTTACGTATTTATAAAAAACGAAGACGTAGAAATTTATGTATTAACGTCTTTCGGTCATCTCGTTGGTCGAGGGGACGAGGGAGTAGTAGGGGTACACCGTAGACGTCTAACGCTACCGACCTACCATTTACCAAGAAGCATGCATTTGTGTGATTAATATATATATATTCAATTATATATTTAAGTAAGTCATTCTGTGTGTTAGTAAAAACTAACAACCATAACACAAGCTTACTTTGAAGTTAGATTAAGTAGGTGTAATTTGTTCAAGGGATATTTAGGGAAAAGAATAATGAAAAGAGTAATAAATAACGACATTTACCATTCGACAATCCTATTGATATTATAAATGCGAAAGTTTGTCTGTTTGTTTGTTTGTTACTCTTTCACGCAAAAACGGCTTAACCGATTTTCAAGAAATTTGGTACCTACACACATAGAAGGTAACTTGGATTAACAAATAGGGCAGTTTTATCTCGAAACAATGTTCCTGTTGAACTACACGGGTAACGCCGCGGGCAGCAGCTAGTCTCTACATAATTCGCATGGAACTTGATTTGATGATACGTATATTATATGTATTTTTTTTTTATTATATGACAATTGTCATTTACAACATTTTTATAGTGTTCTGATGTCATCCATATAATTGGCTTTTTTCTTTATTACAACTGATTTAGCATTGCAGCATACCTACTACCAGGGCCGGACTTAAACCCAATGGCGCTTCTGGGCGCCGGAAAAAAGTAAGTCCTATTACTAAAATTTTACTTAAGGGGAGAAATACGTATAGAAAGACGTTTTCATGCATTTAATTATTTTTTTTTATTAATACTAATGTTATATATTGAAACTGTCAGGTTATTTCATACATATATTTATAATTTTCCATATTTTTTGACAATATAACTTGAAAGTTGTCGTTTTTTTTGGAATAACTTCTAAATTGCTTCCCGACTAATTCCAAAAACTAATCAGCTTTTAGGTTGAAATAACCACGTCTGTTGCCGCCAATCCGTTCAAAATCGGTTGATATGTTCGAGAGTTATCGAAAACGAAAAATTTCGAAAAAAGTGTTTTTTCACATAACTTCAACATTTCTTTTTGGATTGTTTTTTGACAGAATAAATAATTACAAGAGTCCAAAAAATCACCTCGATCTCCACCAAGAACGTGAAAATCGGTCGATTGGTTCATTCGAGTTATCGTTGTCGAAAAAATTCGGAAAAAGTGAATTTTTCAAGAGCTCAAAAGCATACTAAAGCTATTTATTTAAGCTCGTAGGGCTCAAATTAACACACAAATTGTATTTTTGAGCTCGAAGAGTTCAGAAACGTCGTAAGTGCAATTTTAAGTGTTAAGGTATGGATTTGGCGGGAAGTTCCCTGCAACTTGGCCTTTAGGGTCAACCGTTTTTCAGATTTTTTTTTGATTGATTGCTATAATTGAAGTTTTAAGAAATGCAAAAAATAATTCTGATTATTCAAAAATAAATACTTATTTAATTTGTTTAATTCCAGAAAATTGAAAAATCGATTATTATTTGAAATCTCCAAGGAAACAAATTGATCAAATGATTTTGATTATCAATGTTTACTATAAAAGTACCAAAATTATAATTCATAAATAATGAATGAATTGAATTTCTTGGATTATCAATTTAAAAAAAATGTAAATTAATAGAATTGGTTAATTATTTTGGGGAATCTCGATAAGCCTAAAAATTTTTTTACCACTTTCAAAATTTTGCCGCCCGGGCACTTGCCCCGACTGCCCTATTGTAGATCCACCGCTGCCTTCTACACTAGAACTATAATGAATTATTATAGTTTGGAGCTTCGGCTAGTTAAAAAAAATATGATAGCAAAAAGATGGTGCGTCGCTTTTCTGTTTTATGCCGGAGTATTATGCAGAGATGCAAAGCCTAATGCACAAGTTTAACCGCTATGATTTCGCGGTACGAAAACATGAATTCGTTATTATATTTGCTGGAATAGATCAGAGAAGAAGATGGTAGAATCCCTACCCGCGCGCGCTGCTTACCAATAGTAAAAAAAACAGTAGTTGTATTTATGGCGAAATAAATGACATGTGTGCCCGGTTGGCGATAGGCTTGCCACCTATCACATTGTGGGATTTTAGTGGTTGTGCCTCTGCCTTCCTCTTCGGGGATATGGGCGTAAATATACTTTATTTTACTTTATAAATGACACATAACTTTTTGCAATACATGGTCAAATTTCTTAGAAAATAAATCGTGCACAGATATAACATTGTAAAATAGTGCCACGGAAACAACTACGGGCACTTGTTTAACATGATTGAGGATACCAAAACTAGTTGAACTGTAATAAAATAGTGAAGTGCTAATGTTTACAAGCAGTTCTGGGATCCGACAATGTTCTTTAAAGTTCCACTATTGCACTATTCGGATTACATACTAGACTACGACTAATTTAAGTACCAACTGTTGAGTGAGCCCTCTACAAAGTTGAGTAAGTGCTAAACAGTCTATTTCTAAACTAGACTTTGCATGTGACTTTACTCGCATTAACATAAAAAAATTCAACAGAATAAAACAGAATTCGAAGAACACTTCAACGTCTCAGCCTTAAAACGGACAATTAATTGTATGATAAGCATAATGCATGTGGAGGAAGCAAGGTAGGTTTGCCAGGACCTTGAAGTTTAGCACTCGATGCTCTTAGCCTACCCCATAAGGGACTTGACAGATAAGTATGTATATATGTAATTAATTCTTTCTATCTAAGTGCGAGTTATCATACCACTTGGAAAATATTTTTAGACTTAATTTTGTAAATTCTCTGGCTTTTAGGCTTCGTTTGCATTTAAGTCAAATATAGATCCAAGAATATGTGTACAAAGTTTCATGATTATTGTTTTTTTAAAGTTAGAGTTCTGCGAATAAGCACATGCCTCTCCTGATGGTAAGAGACAACTGTGGCCTATAGACACCAAAGATGTTGTAGGTGTGTGACTGTCTTGATCCTGGGGTAGAAGGCCTATTTTGCAAGTCTACCGACTTCCCTGCCATCCAGACCGGAACATGACATTGTCCTTATGGCGGATGGAATAAGTACGAAGATCCCTACCCGGGCAAATTGCTGCACTCTACCACTAGTGGTCTTGTGGGTATATACCTATAATCTTGGGTAGGGAGGGTACGTACCTGTAGCTTACATAGTGCTCGCTTCTTATAATCTTTGTTTTTTTTATGATATTGGAAGGTAAACAAGCAGACGGATTTCCTGATGTTAACATTTACGCCGCCTAAAGACACCAGAGGTGGTAATGGTGCGTTGCCAACCTGAGACCGGGATGTTAGGCCTCGAGCAAAAGTAAGTTTACCGGCTACCTTACCCTCCGGAAAACGTCATGACGTTATGGTGGCAGGAATAGGTAAGGCGGTGGTACCAATCCGGGTGAGTCGTTGCGAAACTCTACCACCTAGTCAGATGTCATGGTGTTAGTGACGGTGAACCTATGCTCGCCTTTTACGAGCTGCCTTGCAAGTAGACAGATGGTCTATTCTACAAAGGAGCCCGGACCAACACGGGGAAAAATCTGCCTGATATATTAGGACGTGGTATATTCTGCTTTCTCGTGCTCTGGATATTTTTTGCAAATTTTCAAGATAAGATAAGAATACGTCAGACAGGTAGTAAAACCGCACCTTACGTTACAAAGTAGATGTTTGTCTGAGGTGAAATTTCTTTTCGCAAAATTTTATGCTTATTCAATTATAAAATATCAGCTTCGAGTAAGTTTTTAATGAAATCAAAGAACTTAATTTTTCGTTAAAACTTTCGTCGTTTTAGTTTCTAAAGACTAATAAAATTCTGAAGAATAAAAAAGTCTATAGACGACTTTGTTAATGATTATTATATAGTAAAAGTTTTAGGTTATAGGTTTAAGGTTTTGCTTGATCGTTATATAACACTGTATGGCTATGAAACAAACAAACTTTCCTGTAATATTAATAATATATCTAAGATCAGAGATAGTGCTTCTTTAGACAACAACAACAACAAGTACCAAAGACAAGACAAGACTACTGTTATTTTTTTAATAAATAACTAAAATATCTTAGCAACGAAACTCTATTTGGTCTATCTCTATCTGTAAATTTGTTATTTAATGTTGGTCATTATTGTGTGGGAACGTGATTTACTCGTCGATTGCTAGTGGAGTTATCTAGTATTTAAGATTGATATCTTAATTATTCTACTATTGCTAAGAGTTCAGCAAGGATGCTTCATGATTGACACTAACACTTATTCTATAAAGTCAGTGCTAGTCACTATCCTGTTTGAAACGGGAGAGTAGGGTTAGTTTAATCATACAACAGTTTCAATACACCAGTAGATATCATTTATTATACTTCATAAAAATATGGGAGAGAAAGTACATATAACAATATAAAATTAATCAATGACATTAGCTATAACAATTTGTTACTTTTTAAGTGATCATTATTAATATTAAAAAAACGTGATAGGTCAAATTTGGGTTTAGAAGTTAACATTTTGTTTTAAGTAAGATTTTGTTGTTGATTAGGTATGAAAACTGTGCTGGCTTATGGTAGGTGTAGTTAAACTAAGTCGTAATGTGACATAATAATAATATATATTTTCTTATTATGTAATGTCATTAGTTATAAACAAAATAAATTAATATTCATTAAAATATTAGCACACCACAATATGGTACAATGTGTATATGTAATATGTAGTTAGTATGTGAATGTTGAAAATTGATTTGAT
>NJDC01003671.1:37010-52495 GCA_002245475.1 Calephelis virginiensis
TTACGCACGCACGCACGCACGCACACACACACACACACGCACACACACACACACACACACTCACATCTTACGAGGTAGGTCCTGTCACATTCATTCCCCTTTACATACAAACACGCCGGTTTCGGTGACTTCTCACAACACCCACACTACAACAGTACCGAAAGGCAAATCTCATTAATTCTTAAAAAATATTTGCTCACCAAATATCTTTTCGTTTATTACAAAATATTTAATAAAGATTCGTATATTTAGCTTTTATTATTAAATTGCAATATCTTGCCAAAAGCTGGCTAGCAACGAATTGCGATAACTGATTTTTGTCATTTACAAAGTAATCGTGTTATTTTTTCTTTTTTAGGTGCATTGTGAACTGAAATAACCTGTAAATTACCAGCTATATCACTCTTGAAACGGTGACATTGTAATGATAAATAATGTCGACGTAGTCACAAGAAATGACACTATCTTAATATATATAGATTACGTGTCACGTTGTTTGTCCGCGATGGACTCCTAAACTACTTAACCGATTTGAATCAAATTTACACACCGTGTGCAGTTTGATGCAACTTGAAAGATGGGATAGCTTACATCTCAATTTATAATCAAGAAAATTAACATCCGAGCGAAGCCGGAACAGGCAGCTAGTGGTAATATAAATCAGTGTGTGATAATGACAAAATGGTGGCACTTTTCGACAAAGTATAATTGCTGCTACTGTGCAAGTAACTATTAATCAACGTACTTGGTAAAATAATTAAAATTGTCCTAAATCCTTCAGAACAGAGTTGGGGTCTATCGGGCTATTAGACTTGTTGAGTGAGGGGTTGGTGTATATCTAATGGTGCTAATTATCGACGAAGTTTTTTTTATGACATCGTAAGGCAAACAAGCTGACGGATTTCCTGATGGTAATAAATTCAACCTTATTACAGACACCAAAACTGGTAAACGCCGGGATGTTAGACCTCGACCAAAATTAAGTTTATCGGCTACCTTTCCCTTCGTACTGGAACACGTCAACAGCATAGGTAAGACGCCAATCCGAACGAGTTGCTGTGAAACTTTAATACATAGGATGTCACGGTGTTAGCGACAGTTAGCCTATGCTCGCCTTTTACGAGGTTAAGTTTTGATTCCCAACATGAGCAGTAGTTAGCTTAGTTTTAAGAGAGGCTTGTAATTCTTGGTTTCTATGATTATTGTATTAATTTGGGTATTTCTATATTTGAAGATGACACGAATGACTCATTTTTTCTTCCGTTATTTCTATTCTTACTTCATATCCCCTTAAAAAAATAATTTTATTTTTTAGATAATTGTCAGTTAATTAGACTAGGTAGATGAATTTTGCAATAACTGGCCTTGTTGAATTGGTGGTATTAATTACAAATTTGACGCTCCCAGTTTGATCTTTGATTGATTAATACTCGCTGACCTGAAAGATGCTATCTGTGATCTACGAATATTGAAAATTTAAAATATAATGTTCTAGTAAACTTACTATTAAATGCTTTCATATGAATCATTTGTTGACAGAACAAAAAAAATAATATGTGAAGTTTTTGCATGAATTCACGAGTTGATATTTCGTTGTCCAAGGAAAAGAGAAATTCTTTTTAAGCTATTGCATAACTTCTATCGCTGGCCTTGAGCGTGGAGATGAAATTCCGTAACGAAAACAACCTAACACCGCCCACACCGATCGGCACAGTGGTGATACTTTTTAGTTTTGCCATCTATCGATGAAAAGCAGAGCTTTTGATGACTTTTTGATCACGTTTGTCTCTTTAGTTCAGCAACTCGCCTCTAGGTGGCATTGGTTGTATCGGCGTTACTGTGCATGCGTAATTCCTGTCTTCGCCCCGCAATCTGGTGACTCATGTCTGCTTCCGCAATAGCTTTACTGCGGCAGTCTCCGAGTGCTACATATCTTTTTTATTTATATGTATGGATTTTAGGTATTTATATGTGTTTTCTTGTTAAGCTAGTTGTGACAAGCAAAACAGAAAAATATTTTTCTTATGATGTATTTGATTAAAGGCTTCGAGATATAAAAACCAATCAGAATCAGAAAAAACTTTATTCACGTGAAAAATTCAAATGGTACTTGTGTGCGTCGACATTTTTATATATTACCACCGGATCGGAATCGCGGGCTCACACTCAGAAGATCCGGTGAAAGAAACTCAGCGGGCTTGTGTTTTTCAATATTAATAGTTACATTATAAACTAGATAAAAAATACGTTTTACAATTTATTTTAACTTACAAAAAAGGTAACAAAGTACAACAAATCACGTTACAAATTCCAGTGGGAGATTGAAACCAATAAATTGACTGTTGGAATATGGGTGTTTCGTTAAAATAAATATTTAAATAAGTTTGACAGTCTAACAAATAAAAAAAATGTCTCACAAGTTCGACGATCAAACTAAGTAATTGAAGTAGTGAGAACAAGGTATTTTTATTTTAGCACTTGCTCTGTGCTCTTGTTAAATTTCTATTAATTTTAAAGAAAGAAAAAATTTCGCCATGGGACTTGAATCCTTTGTAGCTCAAATGGTTAGAGCATTCGTCGACTTGGGACGAAAGGTTACAGGTGCAAATCCTGCGCAGGGCCATTTTTTTCTGTCTTTAAAATGAAGTAGTGAGAAAAATCATGACAATGAAATTTGGAGTCGAACTTTTGCAGTTTTTGTGCACTTAAATTACTTGTTTTTTACTAAACCAATATAAAACAGTTCAACAACAATACAACAGTGCAGTTGTGTAAAATTGATGACCATTAGTGGCTATAGGAAACTCCGTTGCAATGAGCAGTTTAAACGAGCATTTTATCGATAACATTGATTGACGCACTCCGTTCACTTGCCTTTTGACCGCTCTAGTAGAAACGTGCGATTGAATCATAATCAACATTTACATTTATATTGATTCAAATAAATACGACGTTTTTACTACAAGTATTTTAATGAATACATGAATAGTCCCTTTGCATAATTCTGTCCTTAACTCAACGTTACCTACTTAATAGACGAAAAGTTTGTCAAAAAAAATAGGATAGATGTGGTCGTAATGAGAGAGCGCTACGAAAAATCTGTGGTATAACGCTCGCTGACCGCATTCGTAACAGTGAGATCCGAGAAAGACGAGAATAATGAAATGAATGGAATTTCAAGAAAATATTGGTATAGAAATGAGGAAGGGCATGCTCCTTTGGTTCGATCATGTGGATAGGTGTGGTTAACCAAGGAGACATAAGTTGGCATTCATTCTGATGTAAATGGATTATGACAATTGGCACGCGACAATCTCTGTTCACCCCGTAAGGGACTTGGCGTGAAGATAAGTACGGTGAATATTAATGGTGACAACTAATCTCAAAGAGCAGTTAATCGTTATAAAGGGTCAGGTTAACGACGACGTCAAGATTGATTGACGCATTTCAGACACTTTTCTATTGACAAATTTAGTTGAAGCCATTGATTCAATATGCATAATTTCAACCGATTTTATTTCAAACTTTAGTCGAATTAATCGAAATTTTGTAATAAATCAAAAAAAAAATATTAATCAACTGTAAAATATTAAATTCATTATTACGTCATAGGTATTTAACTCTATGTTGGTATTATTAAGTTGACTTGATACAAAACTACTAAAATGGTCAAAAAACTATGAGCTTGATTATATCACTACATAGTATAAAACGCTTTCCGCTGTCTGTCATTGTGTATGCTTAAATTACGTGGCAGATTATGCTACTATAAATATCCTTGGACAAGTTACACAAATTGAATCTAGCCCCAAACTAAGCAAATTTATATGCTTGTGTCATAGGTGTTCGTCTACGTTTTTAATATATAGAAATACTTAAATAGATACCAGAATAAATTTAACAAACATCCAGACTCTGAAATGCAGACATCTAAGTATTCATCACATAAATGCCTGCCCCGTCGGGAATAGAACCTGAGCCTCAAGGTTGGCTGACGTAGTTAGGCGTGTACGCTAGCTCCTCGACCAAAGAGGCGGTAAAATAATCGATAATGTTTAATATGATCAAGTTACTTGAATTTTAATAATAGCTTGTTTAGTTTTTCTTAAAATACAATAACTACATACATACATATCTTCATGCCAAGTCCCTTACGGGGTAAGCAGAGAGTATCGAGTGCTAGACCTCACGATCCTGACAAACCTGTCTAGCTTCCTTTACATTCATAACCCTTTTCATACAAACATAATATTTGCTCACTGGTTACTAAAAACCACCTTAAAAGGCACTAGTACCAGAATATCAAATTTCGAGCGTTTCATCGATAACAAGAGTGATTGACGCGTTCCCTGCACTTACCTTTTTACCGGACTAGTGGAAACTGACCATTAAATCAAATGGCAACATTTTCAGTGACATTTATTGTCACCAATATGGCAATTATGAATGAATTAATAGAAAGGTTGAGTGGAGCTATTTTCCTGCTGGTCCGGGAACTCTTTCTAGAATAGACTATCTGCCACCCTCTGGGGCAGCTCGTAGAGGGTGAGCATAGGTTACATATGCTACCAACAAGACCAGTGCTCATAAAGTGCTGTGTATCAACTTGCCCTGGTAGTGATCTATCGCCATTAGATTTTCTGTCGCCATAATAAAACAGTCCTATTTCGGTTCGGAGAATAGGATAGCAGTTAAACGTACACAATAGGTATATCACACAGACCACAGACCAGCGACGCAAGTCAAATATCTATAGCGTCTATAGGGTATAGTTGTCTCTTACCATCAGGAGAGCCAGTTGCTGGTTCGCTGTCTAATGAACGAAACACATAACCGCGTAGCGGCACAGCACTCTTTATTTGAAACAGAGTTATATTTTTAAGCTATTGCATAGCTTCTATCGCGCGCCTTGAGCGTGGAGACCGAATCCAAAAATTCCATAACAAAAATAACCTGACACCCCCCACTCTGACCGGCACAGCGGTGATACCTTTTTGCCATCTATCGATGAACAGCAGAACTTTTAATGACTTTTTGATCACACTTGTCTTTTTAGTTCAGCAACTCGCCTCTAGGTGGTATTGGTTGTATCGGAGTTACTGCGCATGCGTGATCCTCCTCTTCGCTATGCAATCAGGTGATTCATCCCTGCTTATGCAATAGCTTTATCGCGGCAGTCTCCTAGTGCCACACGTCTTTTTTTATAACAAATAAGCAAAAAGTTTCTCAAGATGGTATATGGCAGAGACACGTCTAGGATGCCGCATCGCAAACCAACGATATTTTATTCAGCACGGCGTGCGCCGCAACGCGGTTATTTGATTTGGCCCTAAGTGCAGTAACACTGGAAAAACCGACTCCCAACACACACCATGGGTACCATGTCGCCATTCTATAATTCTTTTTCGAAAGATAGCAAATGTTTCCGAAATGGTCCCACAAATTTTATTAACATAATACTAGTAGTCTCTGATTTACATTTAATAATGCATACATTTGTCACTTATCTTATCATTGATGGGGTTGTCAAGCATACAAAAAAACGTAAAGTCGAATTGAGAACCTCCTTCTTTTTTGGAGTCGGTTAGAAAAACCTAACTAGGTACTTCTTTTTGAGATTGATTCAAATAAAATCAAATTTAATTAAAAATATACCTATGATATCCTAGGTTAATAGTAGTGACAATGTTACCAATAAAGTGATCTTAAACACAAAATATACATCTAGTCGATCTGGAGAACTTTGTTTACTGGCACTCCGATCCGGTGGTAGTTACGAGGGTCAAACTGAAAGTTCTTAGAAAATCAAAAACTAAGCATTCTAGCAAGTTATTAGTTTTATTATAACTTTTCAAAATAGCGTCTATTTACATCAATACATCGCTGCATTCGATGGAACCATTGAGAAAAGCACCTTGCCCACTCGTCCTTAGGGGTCTCTTCGATGGCGTTTTGAAACGCAGCCACTGCTTCTTCAGCGTCCATAAAATGTTTTCCTCGAAGTTTTTCTTTTATTTTCGGGAATAAATAAAAATCGCAGGGTGCGAGGTCGGGGCTATACGGCGGGTGACCCAGTAATTCCACGTCTGAGGTCGCCAAATAGTCGATCGTTTGCCTGGCGGTGTGCGACGAGGCATTGTCGTGATGAAGGAGGATCCTGCTGCGAGGTCGTTTCTCTCGAACTTTTTCCAAGACAAGTGGCAAACAGTTGTTAGTGTACCACTCTGCATTAACCGTTTTCTGATCCTCTAAGACAACTGTCGCGTAATGACCTGCCTTTCCGAAGAACGAGGCCACCATCTTTTTTCCAACACTTCGACCTCTCTTCACTTTAGTTGGCAACTCTTCGGAAGGAAACACCCACTAAGCAGACTGTCTTTTGGTTTTCGGATCATAACAGTAAATCCAGCTTTCGTCACCCGTTAGTATGTCGAACACAGCATTTGAGTCACCTCCGGTAAATTTTTGAATCATTTCTCGGCACCAATCAACACGGCGGAGTTTTTGAGCCTCGGTCAAATACCGCATAGGTATCCAGCGGGCACAAAGCTTCCTGACCGCTAAATGTTCATGGAGGATTTTGTGTACTTCACTCATACCTATGCCTAGACTTGTCCGAATCTGCTGATAGGTCACTCTTTTGTCAGTCTCTATCATATGCCGCACAACACTGATATCGTCTTCAGTCGTCGCTGTAGAAGGCCGTCCCTCACGCAAATCATCGGACAGATTAGTTCGACCACGTTTGAATTCATTAAACCAGTTGTAAACTGTGGCACGAGATGGGGCTTCATCGTGAAAAGCCAATCGAAGTCTATCATAACTTTCTTGTTGACTTATATGACATCGAAAGTCATAAAAAATCATGGCACGAAAATTTTCTCGGCTTAAATTCATTCTGACGTGCACAGACAATTTTCAGTTTGCCGCCAAATCGTAAAACAAATGACAAATGAATGAAATGTATACTCAATATTATTGGTAAAGAGTTCTATTTTCAAAATTTAAACTTATTTTTTTAATATAATGCTTTTAAGTTGCCAGTTCTAAAAACTTTCAGTTTGGCCCTCGTATCAAAATGTCGACGCACACAAGTGTCACTTTTATGTTCAACAAGAATAAAGATTTTTCTGATTCTGATTCTGTTCAATTTGCCTACACTGCAAAGGGACTTGTTGTAAAAACATGTATGTGTATGTAGGATGACCTGTATATTAAAATGTTTTTCTACATTGCAGATTTAACTGATTATTTGGTTACTTTATACCGAGTGTAGATATTTCTGTAACTTCTTAAATTCAAAATTTGTCATTTGAAAAAAATATAGCAAAATTAATAAAGCACATGTTATAAAACAAACAAATCGGACTACGTATTAGTTAAGTATTATCCCAATTTACAATTTCATGTTTACTCCTCTCCCATAAGAACCCCTTTGGTGAGTGAGGTTAATAGTATCCTATAACCTTTCTCAAAATATCTACCAGTCAAATTTGGTACAATCGGGGTAGACAGTCAATAATTCTGAAAACGCTAGAAATGTTATCTGTGCATATAGATTACGTCCGATAAGGTACGTGTCGAAATCTATGAAAATTTTGGTCTAAAAATGTGTTTCTTTTAGTTACCGATAGAGGCGCTGTTCAAAGTTTTCATACAAATAATTTACAAAAACGTTATCGAGTATTTCTAAACTTGACAAACCGTAAACTCGTGGTAAGGGCTCTGCGGAGCTATTTACTATCTTTTTAATGACGATCACTGGGTAAATTATACATCAAAATGCTATCAAATGACGTGTTTTATATTTGCTATCTCCCTCCTGTGACCAACAGAAATACAATGGAGATAACAATTACAAAACGCGTCATTTGAGAGCTTATCACTAACAAGATACGTAAATAGCCCCCTGATGCCCAGTTTTAGTCTGCCATTTTAAATATCTTCAGTGTAGAGAATTCCTTTTACAAATTGATTGTAAGGTTTAATATGTAGCTATCTATTGATGTAAAAGAAAGTAGTACTAGTAACACTATTTATAACTCAAGAACGGCTGAACCGATTTGACTTAATGGAATACTAATGGAACTTAGAACCAGGCATTTCTATATAATCGTATAGAACCGTATTGCAGCTCAGCAGCTCGGAAAAGGCTTACCGTCACTAACACCGTGACATCTGACTAGGTAGAGTTTCTCTGCGGCTCGCCGGGATTGGTACCACCAATTTACCTATTCCTGCCGCCATAATGTCAGTGCTAGCCGTAGACGTGTTCTGCTTCGGAGGGTAAGGTAGTCGGTAAACTTACTTTTGCTCGAGGCCTAATATCCTGGCCTCAGGTGGGCAACGCATCATAACCACCTTTGGTGTCTCTAGGCGGCGTAGGCTTTCTTGCCATCTGGAAATCCGTCTGCTTGTTTGCCTTCCAAATTAATATATAAAAAAAAACTAGGAAAAAAAACATTTTAGTGTTTCCCATACAAACTGAGTGGGCGAAACCAATTTCGCTGGAAAAGCTCGTACTTAGATAATAATTACTATTCAGCGTTGGGACTTAATAGTTATTTATTGCTAATATAAAGGGGTCATGTATCCTAAAATACGTCAGCAATATACTGTTTTTTTTACACAAAGAAATTATGGATCTTGGCGACAAAAATACACAAGATTAACATTAATATGCTTTATAAGACTAGTGTTTCCAAAGCACGATTCATTTCACTTTGCTCGATAGAAAAAAAATCAAAAAGTTAACCCTTTTTTGAAAGCAAAACCCATCTGTCTACTTCAATTATGAAAATATTGACACCAGATTTAACATAAACATAGATAAGTATTATACCTAAAATATAACTGTTTCAGTTTTTATATTTTTTTCAAATTACTTTTATAGTGTCAAAAATAGTGATTTGGCGCTTAATGCATTTACTTTAGAGCGCCATATTTCATAGTAATCATGGAACGGGGGAGTGCGCTGATTGGTTCTTCTGGCTGACTAAGTATGGGGCCTTAAGTTATTGTTAGTCACACACATTTCTTTGCAAATCGTATCATTGACAAATATTCTTACTACAGCGTGAAGCCACTGGTAACAGCTAGTATAATATAAAATAGGGCATCACTACATCGATATTGAATACTAATATTAATTACCTTTATAGTAAAAAGTATCTTAACGCCCATATCCCCAAAGTGGTAGGCAGAGGCACAACCAGGGCACGACTAGCCGAAGATACTTAGTCCCACAATATGATAGGTAGCAAGCCTATCGCCAACCGGGCACATATGCTATCCCGAGGAACATTTTTTTATTAGAAAATTGGTAAAACCCAATTTTCTTTTGTTGCCCGACCCGGGATTCGAACCCGGGACCTCATGCAGTCAAGTCCAACAACTGAACCGCTAGACCACAGAGGCGATATAATTAATTAATATCTATTCATATTCATTTTTAAGCGTTTATTAATTCGTCCACGTAATAAGCAAATACTTGGCATTAAAATCGTTTAGAAAACTATGTCATTTGCTAATCACTATTTTATTGAATCATGCGAAGGACGCGACAATTTATATTGTTTCCCGAGTTCTTCCTTTATTCGTGTTCTGGGGGGTGATTATGTAACTCAGTTAGCAACTCAAAATGGATGAGTGTACATCGAATCGCTGTCAAATGACGTATATTGTATTTGCTATCTCCAGTGACCAACAGAAATACAATAGAGATAGCAAACACAAATGACATCATTTGGTGTACACTTTTACAGTTTGAGTTGACAACTGAGATACATAATCACCCCCCTGGTCGCGGAGGTGAGCGGTGGGAACGTTAGTTAGGCTTGTCACATTCTGTGTCATTTGGAGGATTATTTGCCACAACAGTTACACTGTTTACGCGGAATTAGGAAACTAAAGGCTTACTTTACATAGTTATTATGATGCAGTTACATATCGATTAAGTTTTATTAATTTGCTTTTTCAGTTTTTCATATCTTAATCATAATAATTGTTTACTATTTATTAAAAGCCCTTTAAAATGAACAGTTTCTGAATATAAATTAACGAGCGTTTCATCGATATCAAGAGTGATTGACGCGTTCCCTGCATTTGCCTTTTGACCGGTCTAGTGGAAACGCACCATTGAATCAAATGGCAACATTTCCAATGTTATTGATCCATGCCAATATTAAACCTGTGAATTGGTGAACAATGCTGCATCTATGATATAAGACGTTAATTAAAAATGATTACGTTGTCAACCCTATAACCACTGTGAAAATTCTAAGTACCCAATTAGACCAGTATGTAGAGGCGAAATTCGGCTTTACTACACGATGTTGCCAAGCTGCAAATGTTTCATTAAAAAATTGGATTCAAGTTCTGCATAGGATATTCTGAAAAGTTGACCCAATTGCATTGGTCGCTTTTTCTTAGGGGTTGATGCCACCTCTTCTTACGGATGCTAATTTTTTAGTTGAGGTAAAGCATGGCCATCATTAAATCAAACAATTTTAAAGAAAATGTTTCACGAAGGTTTTTTCTGAAACTTAATCCCTAGCCTCTGTGCTCTAGCGGTCCGGGTGTTGGACTTGACTGCATGAGGTCCCGGGTTCGAATACCGGGTCGGCCAACAAAAAGAAAATTGGATTTTTCCAATTTTCTAATAAAAAAATGTTGGTCGGGATAGGTTATGTGCCCGGTTGGCGATAGGCTTGCCACCTATCACATTGTGGGACTAAGTGTCTTCGGCTAGTCATGGGTGCCTTGGTTGTACCTCTGCCTACTTCTTCAGGGATATGGGCGTGAAGATACTTTTTAATCCCTAGCGAAAGTGTTTTTTTTTTTTTGCAAAAAGAGCACATAAAAATATGTTGGTAGCTTGTAAAAAAAAATATGCTTGTTTGAAACTAAATACAAACAAAGCTGTAACTTGTTGGTTCTTGATTGTCGAAACCAATATTGAAAGTATACAATTTTTTGAAAAAAAAAAACAAAATTTATTATAAACTTTTTTGCATGTTTTCGTAAAATGTGCTAGCACAAAACTAAGTTTTAACTTAATGAATCGCCTCTGTGGTCTAGCGGTCAGGGTGTTGGACTTGACTGCATGAGGTCCCGGGTTCGAATCCTGGGTCGGCCAACAAAAAGGAAATTGGATTTTTCCAATTTTCTAATAAAACAATTTTGGTCGGCATTAGAAATGTGCCCGGCTGGCGATAGGCTTGCCACCCATCACATTGTGGGACTTAGTGTCTTCGGCTAGTCGTGTGTGCCGTGGTTGTGCCTCTGCGATCCTCTTCGGGGATATGGGCGTGAAGATACTTACTTAACTTAGTGAAGTTTGGTTTTGGAGTTTTGGTGCCATCGAGAGAAAAATGGTCGAAGTTTTTTCATAATTATTGAATTTTGTGTTAATATTGAGTGAAATTAGTCAATTGTGGTGGCATTTTGTACAATTTTGTTCAGTGAAAGTGCACAAATGAAATTAGCGTATCGTATATTTCCTCGTTGCCGCCAAATCTCATTACATGATCTTGTGTGAAAAGGCCACCGCTTTACCCAAGAGCCTGACATGACCTACTGACGACTTATGACTGATGACTAATTATAATTGGTATAAAATTTGATGCAAATATCTACTTGACTAATGGTAATACTAACGAGATTGCCAAAACCTAAGGAAATAAAAAGAAAAGAAATTTGGTTTTGGTTGTCGAAAGCAACATTGAAAGTATGAAATTTGTTAGCACCAAAATTAAGAAAGAATACACGGAGAAAAACTAGTTATTAAACAGTACTTTTCCCTTTACTTATGTATCTGTGAAATTCTGATTAACAACATTTTCAAACTTGAAAAGAGGTGGCATGCAAACCCAAAAGCAACCAACGGCGTAGGGTCAACTTCGTAGTACCTTGTGTTTCTGTAGACCACAAATCCAAGATTTTAACTAAAATCCGTGCTGTTTTTAGTTGTAACAGGTTGCGAGATTCAATGTTTGGCTTCCCTCATAATATGAAGGATACTAGGCATTGCTTCCACCAAATATGATATTGATATTTAAATGACGCGTTCGCATATTTGACAAATGTATGACTTGAATTAAATATTGATGAATTGACAACCCTACGCCATATTACCTTTGGTGTCTCAAGGTGGCGTAAATTTCTTACTACCAGGAAATCCGTCTGCTTGTTTGCCTTCCAAAAAATAGTGGGACTTTCGCAAGTGTACCAGCCAAGTAATGTTCCACATAATGACTATCATTGCAAGGGCAAGAGAAAAGCATACACCGTGTTATTTTAGTTTTTTAATCCTTTATCATTTGTAAAACTTCTTAATTTTCTTTGTTTGGCCTCGGCTCTGGGCAGTACACTATGCCAGAGTTGAAAAATTTCGCTATTTTCATCTCTGCATTTTAAGCGCATATCTTTCTTCCGAACAATACTTTATTTTTTCGCCTATAACCTGTTACAAACTATTCTTGCCATTGATGCAAAGTTCACCGGGTGTAGTATAGTTATAACTAACTTTATCATTTATTTTTATATATTTACTCAATAGCATATTTTATAAGTTTCTAAAATTCAGCCCAGTCCATACTTCATCCTTTTTTCACTATTTGGTAGCATTTTTGCAGCAACTGTACATTATTTTCTTCAACTTTGTCATACATACTGTCTTCCGATTCTAAATATGATACATAGGCTAGTTAGGCTTTCTTCTTTCTTTCAAGGTATAATTTATGACGGAAGCCTCCTAATCCCACCATGCGTCACCATTCATTAAGTTACATGCCTGCGAGCCGTTAAACGGTATATATACTTCATCATAGGCACCTCTTTTGAGACATCCACCATGCTATCTTTAAAAAAAATCCAACAATTATTCTCATCTAAATCTAGTAGGCACATTATGCTTAAATATTTTTTCAATATAATTTTCAATATTTAAAAGTTGACTAAAGCATTAACAAACGACAAATGGGATAGGACTGCAATTTAAAGAGTTTCCTTTCTGGTGACCAATGATTAAAGTTTTTCTCTTCCCGACTTAGGTGCAAAAGAACTACAAGTTTAGATTTCACTTAGAGAAGTTTGGAGTTTTAGTAGTTTGCGCATTCAAATCGTTTAGAAAGTTTGAAATTGATTTGAAAGTGAAGCTTCTTAAATGAAAACATTGTAAGTTTTAAAGAATCGTGATGGCTTCTCCGTGTTAGTCTGAGTAGAATAGGCTATCTGCCTCTCTGTCAGGTAGCTCCTAGGAGATGAGCATGGGTTAAAACACAGGTCAGAACCTATAAGCTAGTGGTTGAGTGCTGTTCAGCAACTTATGTGGTGTTTACAAGCCACGGCAGTCTACCATCAGGAGACCGGTAGGCTTGGTCTCTAAAGCTATCTGGGTTTAAATGTTTACTAAATTTGTTTAAGTATTTCTATGTATTAGGGAATGAACACATGGTACTGCTCACCTCCGCGTCAGGCGAAGGAGAAAAAGCAGAATCAGACGTTATAAAGATATAACGACATATTTGTCTATACTCCTTTTGTCGTCGATTTAAAGTGACGTCATGACAGTTTTCACGCTTGCCAAGAACGCCATATTTTGTTTTAAATTTTATAATGATGTACCATTATAATTGTCGTTATTTTATTTTATGTTCCCAGAAAGGAATATTTGAACAAGATATGAATGTTGCCATTGTCATTAAAAATATCAATCACAGTCTAGCGTAATAAGAATTCCTTTAAGTGCTCACTTTAAAGTAAAGAAAGTGGTATGAATGTAATCTGATATTTTTTTATATAATGATAATGAAACTTGTAATAAATATTAAGAGTTGATTTATATAAAGAATAAACATGTTTGCACGCCACGATGTAAAAAATTTGGCTCGTAAAAAGTAAATAAATATTCTTTCTTTCGTTTAATTACATTTCCCTATATATAAGAAAATTGAGTAACAATAAGTAAGTAAGTTGATAGTTGCAATTTCATTCGATAATTAAATAATGATTCTTATTTATTTACTTAAACTTAACTTCCAACCGCCATTAATAGATCAGGTATCGATATAGATACTCTACTGTTTCTGAACGGCCTTATAATGTTAGAACGGCAGCTATATTTAGTAGCCAATGGCAAGCTTTTTTCGTAGGTATTTCATGTCCTTATACTTAGAGGTTAATATGATAGACACAAATGTATAATTTGTGCAATGTGTACATTGACCTCTAAGTATAATTATGTAATTGGAACGAAGACGGAAAAAAATCTTACGAAAAGTAGTCACGACACTTTTTGCTATAGTAAGCTATTGTAAGCTTTGCGGATTGCGTATGTTTGTTTTTTTTTTTTTTTTTTTTTCATGTTTCTCTGTCTGTCTCTCTCTATAAGAGAGATATAGATAGAGATTACTAGAGATTGAGAGAGAGAGAAGGGGGGAGAGTGAACTTCGTTCCATCCGGGTGTCCCTTGACACCTCTCAACTTTTTTTTTCTATATTTTTATTGTACCACAGATAAGAAATAAAAAGTTAACGTCAAATAGATGGAAATGTCACTATTACTCCAAAATGATATACAACAAATATTAAATTATTTTGTATTAAACAATGATATTTATTTATAGTGATCTAAGATCTTTGGACGAAGATCAATTGGAATTTAGAAGACGAGCGCTAAAATCTGCGGTGATATGTATGGGATGGCTCAAACTTGTAAGGAAATGCACCTGTTATTCTTTAGAGCAGTTTTAGTTTATTTTGTTTATTAGTTAGTACATTGAAACTAAAACGAAACATGTGAAATAGAAAATAGTAATGAAAGACTTAACGCTCATACGGTAAAGCATATAAAAAACTAAAACCAATTATACTAGAATACTTGATCAAACAAATTACAAATAAATGGTTATCTAGTACGGTAAATGAGTAGGAAATATCTCTATATTTATTGAGGAATGGCATCCCACCATTGGTTTTCGTTATTCCTCATTTAGTAATAACAAATACAGATCAAATAAACTGATTAAAACATAATTTTGTTCAAAAGTTAAGTTAAAGTTAAATTATAAACGTAGTGTGTTATGGGTTGACAATACTAATACGTCTGTAAACAACCTGTGTTACAACATTAGTTTATAGACCGAAGATGGGAGTTTTGGCGGCATCGAGAGAAAAGATGGTCGAAGTTTTTTCATAATTATTGAATTTCGTTTTAATATTGAGTGAAATTAGTCAATTTTGGTGGCATTTTGTACAGTTTTGTTCAGTGAAAGTGCACAAATGAAATAATCATGAAGAAATTAGTGTATCGTATATTTCCTCGTTGCCACCAAAACTCATGACATGAGCTTGTGTAAAAAGGCCACCCAAGAGTCTGACATGAATTACTGACGACTTATGACTGATGACTAATTAAAATTAATTGAAATTGATATAAAATTTGATGCAAATTACTACTTGACTAATGGCTAAATACTAACGTGA